>CAWUFW010023284.1:0-78514 GCA_963921515.1 Calotriton arnoldi
TATCTAGGAGAAATTATTTGACGCCGCTGGATCAGAGCGTTGCAGAAAAATGCGGACTTTTCGTTCTTTATGTGGTTTTTTGTAATTCGCGCAAACTGATTTGAGTTGATTGTGGAGGATTTTGGAAGGGTTGTTCTGCCAGAGTCTTTCTGTAGCTCTAAGTTGTCGCCTTTCAGCGTTGATGTATGTGTTAAACCAGGATCTGGATGGAGTGTTCCTGACTCTTTTTAGTTTCAATGGGGCAAATTGGTCCAGAATGGAGGTCATATTTGTGTTGTAGAGGGAGGTGAGTTCTGTTGTGGAGAGATCCTCTGTGAGGATGGGAAGGAGAGAGCTAACCTTTTCTTCTAGGTCAGCCAAGGGAATCTGATTGAGGTTTCTTAACCATTTGGGGGGGGTCATGTGTAAGGGATTGTTCTCGAGTCGTTTGGTTGATGTGGAATAGGATGATGTGGTGGTCGGACCAGTCAACAGGCAGGATGTGGTCGATCGTGATTGTGTCTCTTTGGGCAATAATGGCATCTAGGATTGCTCCTCTGTTGTGAGTTTCCTCTGAGCAGTGTTGGGTGAGGTTGTTGGTGAGGAGGAGATCCTTCAGGGTTAGGATTAGCGAGTTATTTTCTTCGTTCCAGTATAGGTTGAGGTCCCCCAGAATTAGGTTGTTTGTGTCGCGGAGTGAGCGATTGGCAATCAGGTCAGACAGGTGTTCGCCGAATGTGTTGGTGTTGCCTGGTGAGTGGTATAGGAGATGACAGCGTAGAGACTTTTTGTCCCTTGTCTTAATGTTGGTGGTTAAGCATTCAAAGGAGTTATAGTTGAAGGTGTCGGTTTCCGTTATGGAGATGTTGTTCTTGTGAATGATTGCTATGCCTCCACCTCGTTGGTCCTTTCTGTCTTTGTTAATGATTGTGAAGCCTGGTGGCACCAGCATATCTATGATTGGGTAAGAGAGGTCATTTAGCCAAGTCTCGGTGATGAACGTAATGTCTATGTCGTGTGTAAGGATTGATTCTGCCAGCTCTGTTGCATGTTTGATGGCTGATCAGCAGTTTATGAGCATGTAGTTGATGGAGGTCTCCACTTTTTTCAGATTCTTCATTAGGGGGGCCGTAGGGATGTTCGTGAGAAAGGCAGGGGCCTTGGGGATCTCGGGGGGGGAGTAGTCTCTCCTGACTCCCGTGATCACCTGTATCTTGGAGTTTAGGGTGACAGTGGAGGAGGTGTCATATGTGGAGGCAAGATCTGACGCTTCACTTAAGGACATTGCAGCTCTTGTTCTTTTGGGACTCTGTGTCTGGTTCAGGCGGGGGTTTGGGATCCATGTAGGGCACAGAACCTTGGGATGCCTATGTTGTGTGGGGCCAGGAAAGGTTGGAATTAAGTGGGGGCGTTGGCTGGGCTTTTGGAGCAGGGCGAGGTTCCGTGTGATTTCGCTAAGGCCCTGGATTATAGTTTCTAGCTGGGTTTCTAGCAGGGCGAGACGGTGAGCCGTTTCCTCAGAAGTGGGGTAGGGGGAGTTCTGGGCGGAGTCGTCCTGAGAGTGGGGGGGTTTATCGTTGCTGAGCTGCCTTTTGTTTTTTGTGTTGACCGTATTGGCTCTGTGGGTGTCTGTGGGCCCAGGGTGTGATGGGTCATGTTGTGGTTTCCGCGTCCTCTTGCGAGTGGTAATAGAGAGGACATGGGGTTCTTAGACTGTGGGTTGGGGTCGGTCGTTATTCGTTGTATGTGGAGATATGGGTGGGTGGGTGTGGTGTAGGGGACGGTCCGCAAGGGGATGGGGAGTCTTGTTCGCGGCTTCTCTCCGGTTGATAGTAGAGAGGGGGGGTGTATTGGGTGAGTTTTTAGTGTGGCGGGCGTAGGTGTGGTTGGTGCCTGAGGGGGGAAGGTTGACAGTGTTGTTGTAGGGCGTGGGGTTGGTTTGTGGGATCTCCTGACGAGTCAGGTTGTCCGGGGGTAAGGAGTATGTCCGACGGGGGTGTGTGTGCGTGCCGGGGCGATTCTTAGCGAGGGGAAGAGGGAGTCAAATGCTTCAAGATTGTCATTGCTGGCTTGGATCAGTACTGTGCCGTTAGAGAAGATGGTCACAGAGGTATAGCCATTCCGCTTAGGGCGGTTGGGCATTGAGATCATCAGTTTGCAGCTATAGGGAGTGTTAGTTGTTTTAGATATGTGGAGTTGTGATCTAAGAGTGGAGTTCCAGTTCTCGGGTCTTTCCGTGTGGAAAATAAGATCCATTTTTATCTGTCCTTTGGAGGAGCAGTGGTAGATGTCGGCGAATAGCGTTTCTGGGTGTTGTCTGATTAGTCTGTGCTTGAAATTTCTTTTCGCTCTCTGTGAGAGGTTAGGGGGGAAATTAATAGAGAAGGAGTTTGGGCCATGTGGTTTTAGGTGGTTCTGTGAGGGAGGGCTGGTGTAGGTAAGAGCTGCAGATGACATTCTGTCCAGTGAGGTGTGAGGATGGCTCCCTGAGGGGACGGTTGTTTGCGTTGCCGTGGGGGGAGTCAGGGCTTAACCGGAGGGGTGGGTCACCTATGACCTGGAGCCGACGTCTAGGTGACTGGCATCTCGAGGTGTGGGGAAATGAGGTGAGGGGCGCCTTCCTTGTTTAGTGGACTGTGTGTCTGTGATTCGCTGTATGCCAGCTCGGAGGGACGCTAGGGCAGAGGGGATGGTGAGTGTGGTCACGGGCAGTGGTCAGCTTATTGGGAGACGAGTTTTTTGTTGCTCCTTCAGAAATTTCACTCCATTTGTCCTCTACTTCATCCCAGTGGCCCCCATCTTAGGGTCAGGCAATTAGTCTGTCCTGTTCAGGTGAGTGACCATCAAGTGGACGGCCCTAACAATGACTAAAGGCTGTGGGAGTTTTGGTTTGAGTACATATAAACGGTTTGCGGTTGATCTTTGTACCGCTTTCTGTGGCCTTGGGCTGGGAACAGCGTGGCGTGACGGAGGTATCGCTCCCAGTTCTAAGTTTGAGCGTCAGTGTAGGGTGAAGCTCCATGGAGCCGCCATCACAGGGTCAGGCATCTGGGTTAATTAAGCTGGCCTTCGTCTCAATGTTTCCCTGGTCTGCGATTTAGGGGCGAGTGGCATTCATGGGGCTTAATGGGCACTCCAGGGACAAATTTTTGAGACTCTGGTCCAGGTACACCGTCTAAATCTCAGTACTGTTGTTTGAAATAGAGCGTCAGAAGAGGGTGAAACTGCACGGAGCCGCCATCTTATGGTCAGGCAGGTCAGGGTTTATTAAACTGGCCTTCGTCTCAGCGTTTCCCTGGTCTGCAAGTTAGGGGCGAGTGGCATTTGAGGAACTCACTGGGCACTCCAGGGGCAAGTTTTTGAGATTCTTTGAGGTACAGCGTATAAATCTCAGTTCTGTGTTTGAAAGTCAGAGGAGGGTGAAGCTGCACAGAGCCGCCATCTTAAGGTCAGGCACCCAGGTTGTTTTCTGCTGTCCCTTCCTCTCTTCTATTCCGTGGTCTGTGCATTGGGAGCGGGCGGCAATGGCGAAACTCCAGCGAAGACCGTCATGAGCTGACTTCCCGGGCTGTTTTGCTAATCACCGGCGTCTTCAACTTGACCAGGCGAGTCCCGTGCGAGAGCCCTAGCCATCCATTACAAGGTCAGGCAGTCGCAGTCAGGCAATTGGTGTTGGCTCGTTGCTTGTTCCTCCTTGGCCCCGGAGTTGCCGTGCCAGGCTCTAGTTAGGCTCTCGCGAGTCCGGACCTGGGTTCGCCAAATTTCGAGTCCAACACAGCGTTCCCCACCGTGGCATCCGTTCTGGTCTCAGAGCTGTCCGGAGCGGGGATCATCACTTCCAGCCGCGGGTGCGACGCGGTTCAGGCTTGCCCCTCTTCGGTAGAGTACCGGTAGGTCCTGATCTTCAAACAGGCATCAATGGGGGGGGGGCAGCGGGGATGAGCAGGGATAAGCGTTGAGTAAGTTATCCCGTCACCCCCGGAGCTCGTTCTTAGAGCTCCTTCCCCGCGGCCATCTTGCAAGTAAATAGGATAGATTACACCCCTAGAGGTGTGCATTAAATAACAACAGTCCATAGGTGTTTGGGAAGGGCATTTGGATTGATATGTGTTTTATTTAATTGTAGTTACCCCTGAAGAAGGGCAGAGGCTGCCCAAAATGCATTGGGTCACATACGGTTTCACCGCGCCATGAGGAATAGTGAATCCCCAAGTGTTTGAAAGAAAAGCCATTATAGGCACTTGTTGAATTTGTGGCAAAAAAGTGGAAGCATGAGTGGGTCTGGATAAAAATGATGGTAATAAAATGGTTTAAAAAGAAGAAAATGATGTGAAAACATCTGTTTGTGAACAGACTTCATTGCTGTGCACCTTGGGTTAGGACCTGACGAGGTTCCAGTACATTTACAATAAGCATGGGCATGCCATACGCTCACGGTTTTCTTTCAAAATGACAAAAGTGCACATTTAATGTAGCCATTTTTCTTGCTTGTTTAATACATCCTGCTCAAAGAGAACAATTTTAAGACAGATCTTTCTGTGTGATAGGCTGAAAACAAATGGCTTAGGGGACAAATGAAGGGCAGTTGACTCATGCTACTGTGTGGTTTCACAGCTGAGGTTCCATCACATGAGAGAGTGTAATCAATTAAGAGACTACCATTTTAGTTTTACGTGCGTTGCAGCGCATAGGCGGCTGTGGCGACTGGGCCGAGGGTTCTGGGGCAAAGGGCGATCTTACGAACAGTCCTTCCAACCAGTCCATTCCTGACCTTACCCACATGTGGGCAGCGCTTCCTTTATATAGGAGGTGGCAGGTGGTGGCCCCCGGTGCTCATTTTTAGGGACCAAGAATTCTTTTTCAGCATCCAACTTTGACCAAGAGCAAGAGAGAGCAAAGCAGAATAGGGGGAAAGAAAAAAGGACAAGAAAGCTGTGAAAACAGAGACAAAGGGGTAAGCAGAGATGAAAAACCACCTGCAAGAATGAGACAGAGGCAGGAAAAACAGGGTGGAGGAAGAAGGAGGTGTGTGTTTGTTCGTTCAAGACCCGGCTGTCCTGGTATACAGGCACCCTGGCAAGAGCCAGCGCTAGCAGAAGTGACGTGATAAAAGCTTTGGCCCCTGCGCTTTTTTAAAAATTAATTAGGCACTGCCTTTGGCATCCACCATGAACCCTTTCAGCCTCTAACAATCTTTTCTACTCTCTGCCTAGACCCACTCCCTGAAGGCTCAAACATCAGTCGCGGCTGGTGCAGGTAAGCGCGTGGGGCAGGGAGATGGAATAGGTTTTACTTATTTATTTAATTTGACCTATTCCGTCGTCTGTCGACTTTCCCGCCCCGCTGCCCCCGCACTGCGCTTATCTGCGCCGGCCGCCGCTGCATTCACATGCACTACAATGCTGCCAGTTCACTGTGCAGCTGGACCCAGATCCATTTGATCACCACAAAGTCTGTCAGACAACATTGCTCTGAAGTAAAATAGGCAACATCATTCAGTTCTTATTAGTTCTATTTTTTTAAACATAAGCCTGACGTGTCCTAAACCCCCATTCGGGGCAAAAGTCCTAAAAAAAACAAGTGGGGGGACCAATTAGCATAAGCAATGCACATTGGTGTCACATGACATCACAGGAAGGGATGTCACCATCCTGTGAGAGCCTTCTTTTTAAAGGGAATGTGCTAGGCTTTCCTTCCTTGCTTGCTGTGGCCACCTCCTTTTATAGTTACCCACATTTTATCAAGACAAAGCCTTCAATTACATTGGTAACGCTCAACAATTTGAGAAGGTGTAACAACACGTCTGGGACTGAGTGGCTCACTTCCATTCAAAATTTTTACGAAGAGGTTGGTGGGTATTTTCCTGACTTGAGGGTAATTACTTAGGAGGTGACACGGCTGCTCCAGATAACACTGTCCCATTATGACTCAACTGCATAAGTAAAATCCTAGTAAAAACAATTTGCGCACATTTTATCTTGGAAAATTTTGATGTGAACTGTGCAATAAGCCTCTGTCATTTAACCACACCACACAAACCTGCAGTTTACTAAACACTCTTAGGGGGAGATTTACTAAGCTTTTACGCCGTGTTTGCATCACAAAAGTGGCGCAAAACGACGCAAAATCCTTTTTTAGTAATTTACTTTCCAGCGCTAAACTTGTTTAGCGGTGGAAATAACTTAAAAGTAATGCAAAGCAGCGCATTGCGCTGATTCGCATTACTTTGCGCCATGGGGGCGTACCAAGGGTGGCGCATGGGCGTTCCCATGCACCCATCCAAGGTTTCTCACGCTAAACCCAATTTACTAAAAACAGTAGATTGGGTCTAGCGTGAGAAAACTGAGCCCCTTTCAACTAGGCGCAAGGAAAGAGAAATGCTTTCATTTCTCCTTCCTTTTCCGACTTTGCATGCGTGCTGCACTGTGCAGCACGCATACAAAGTGGGAAAAGCTTTCACTTGTGTCGAGCATAGTATTTTGCACAGGAAGGGTACCCTTCCTGTGTGAAACCTATGCTGGACTCATGCACACACCCTAGCGCTGCGGTGCTAAGGTGTGTGCATAGTGCACGGCAGCTGTAATCAGCACCGGCGCAAGGGAAAAGGGAGGAGATAGCCATATCTTTGAAGATATGGCACTCCCCTGCTCCCTCCCTGTCGCGCAACGCAGCACAGGCTAGCGGGGGGCTGTGCTGCGTTGCGCAACTTTTTTGCAAATCTCCCCCTTACTGTGTTTAACATTATTTGCCGGATATGGCCTGGGATATGCGGATGGCGGTCAATTATGTAGTGTACCAGATTCCAGAAATTTCTGTCAGGTGGTGGGGGGGAGGGGGCGGCATCTAAAAAAAATTAGCTGGGGCGGCTCAACCTAAAAGAGTATGAAGACCTCTGAGCTAGACAGTTAGCTTGATCTGTGAGGAATGAAGGACGCGCTACAAACCCCATTTTGCACAGTGTGTAGGCGACATGCCAATCTCACCAAAGTTGTTACTCCTTCATGCGTTACCCTGATAACGCTGTTCACATACTTGCGAGAACGGGGTTTGTAAGTAAACCAAATGTTCTGCCAAAGTGAAGGAATTTTATAATACCCTGCACAGTTCATTAAATATTATTCATTGAGTTAATTATTTTTTTTAAAAAAGGATTCCGGCTAACATTGTTAACTCACAGCACAGTTACCAAAAAAAAGCGTATTTATTTTGGCCATGCTCGTTTTTAAGCTTCGAAAAGTTTTCTGAAAATTTAAAGGTGGTGCGAAAAATGTAATGCAGTTTTTCACGTCTCTCATTTTAAAGGACGTTGAGATAACAGGCCTGCAGCTTATAGTAAATACTTCCACAAACCCCATCAACTTTGGATTAAACTTAATTTGCACTCTTTTATTTCTAAATGTCAACCCTCGCAGTCGGTCATCTGCTTTCCAATATACAGTGCACTGCTTTAAACTGTCATGTTTGTGTCCAAGTCTTTCGCAAGATGAAACAAAGTAAAAATCTATATGCATACTTTCAAAAATGACCTTTACCTACGCAATTAGCGGTAGGTAACTTCGAACGCACCATAAGCAGAACTATGGGGGATAGTCTCAAGAACGGGCGATAATTATCGCCAACCTAGGTTAACGCAATTTTACATAACGCCGTCTATCGCGGGAAACTAACGCCGTGTTAACAGCGTATTCTCAACATGCCGGCAACAGGCGATAGTTTCCCGATAACGTGTCAAATCTCCGCGTTAAAATTACCAGGACGCCGATAAAAAAGGAAACCCAAACGTGAAAAAAGTGGCGATGGGCCCAACAGCGATAAAAATATCAGCGATAAGCAGCGCCAGGCTTGCTATTCCCACTTCAGGCGGGAAAAATCACCATAAAAGTTGCAAAAAAACAAAAAACAAAAACAAAACCCAAACAACTGAGAAGCACCATGTAGGAAGCTGGAGCAGCTACAGAGGCCAACCAGAACCCCACAAACCCCCCGGAGGACCAGCCAGGGACCTCTGGGAAGGAGAAGGTGCTCGGGGCTCGGAGGGGTGTCATCATCCACGGGCAGAGTGCATATCCTTGATCACCTGTGAGAGGTAAGTGAGATTAGTGTAAATTGGTGGTTCTGCATGCTGTGTTGGCAGACTTACAAGTTTTGTGCGACTTTGGGATTCATGTTTGCCATGTATTGCTTCTGGCAAATGTGCGGGATCAATGTGTATTACGTAGCCTCACAGCTGCTCCTCCCTCCCCCGAGCCAATTTACTTGTGTGCGCTGCGCGGTTGCATCACTTGCACTCCTTGTCATGCCTGTCTGCGCATGTCCGCAAGCCTGACAACAAGACTGTAATGTTGGCCGTTGAAGGTGGGCGGCCACGTGTTTGTAGGCCTTTGGTAAGGATAGGGAGGACACAGATGTAGAGAACAGGCCTGGCTGAACTCGCGCTGCGATTGAGGCTAGGCCTTTGGCTTATGCTGCGGCAATGAAGATACACACACAACAGTTGGCATGTATGAGCCAAGACCCCGAGCGGTCTTGCGCTCCTTTATTTATCCATTCGGGCGAGCCCGCCCTCCGGTTGCATGCTACATTGCAACATTGTCGATTAAGGGCCGGGTGGCGCCGACACTACAACAGAGACACACGCCATAGTTACTTTTGTGGCCAGCCCGGAACTGAACCACGCCCAGAGCCCCGGGCCATTTCTTCACACTCCTCACACGCCTATGTGTGCGCCGCCACCGCGGCGCTGGGATGTCGTGCGCTTCGGAGTACGTCTCCAGACGTTCCACCCAGGCTTTCCAGCGGCCTGCCTGGGACGGGGGTGGCCCGTGACTGTGAAGGGCTCCAGTGGCGTTACCGAGGACATGCTGCTGGAGGCAGACTTGTGGGGTAGCCCCACGGGACGATGACTTGCGGTGCACTGAGCTAGGCCCACCTGAAGAGCTGAGCGGGTGTGCAGCCTGCGATGATGCAGTAGGCCTGGAGGTCAGGACTGGATTTGATTTGTGTGAGACCTGCTGGACCGCAGTGTAGGCCGGAGGGAGCAGTCAGCACACACACAACTCCGCGGTGCGGTGCCGCTGGGTGCGCTGGGGGCCTGTTGCGCGGAAGCCAACGATCGGCTGAGGAGGCTGCCAAGCTCGTGGGCCTCGGGCTTGAAGATTGCAGCGGCACGTGGTGGGCCCTCTTGGAGACACGCCGGTGGCGGCAGGTGATCACCGCTGGGCGCCGGACGGGTCTGGGGACCAGCGGGCTGGGGTGCAGCAGGTGCACAGGATCGCGCAGGCACCACCGGTCATGGCGACGGCCTCGTGGCAGGGTGAGGGGTGCCGCCCTGGCAGACATGCCCCTGCAGGAGATGACGAGATGTGTGCCGGGTGGCGTGTGACATAGCCACCTCGTCGCCGGTGTAAATTTGGCCGTTGAAGGTGGTCGGCCACGTGTGTGTAGGCCTATGGTCAGGATATGGCGGACACAGAGACACACCCAGTCGTTACTTTGGTGGCCATCCCGTAAGTGAACCACGCCCAGATCCCCAGTCTGTCTATTCACACTCCTACGCTGGACTGGCGTATGCCGGCCCAGCCCACTACGCTTACGCTTGCAGGGGGGGGCCACATAGCTACATGTCCAAGGTCTTCCCCACTGCCTGCGGTAACATGGTTGCGTCCACTGTCCACAACACTACAAACACCAGCAGTATATGTCCACATGAACACGTCTGTGCTCTGCATACTCAAGACTGTCCAGCACATCACCGCCACACTTGGCATTGTGTACATTCTTAATCATGGGTCACTTGCCTCCTTCGCACATTCTTGGTTCCCACCTCTCCCCACATTCTGCAATTGTGTGGCAGAGGGGCTGTGCCTTTGTGGATGGTTTGTCTACATGTCTGGCCCCTGTTACCACAGTTACTTAGTTGTCGTGTCTGGCAGGTGAGCATGTTGGTTGGCATGTTGTATGTGATTTTGTTACATGTGCATTCCCACAGTTGTGAGTTGTATGATTGTGGAGTTGAGGTGTGTGGCGTGTTCCGTTGGTACTTACCAACGAGCAGTCCATTTCCATAGGTGCAATCCTGAAAGCGCTGGTTGATGATGGACTGTGGGAAGATGTAGGAATCATGCACACTGCCTGGGAAGTTGGCGACGACATTGGTGAACAGTCCCCGGTGGTCCACTATTGCCTGCACATTAATGGAATGCGTGTGCTTTCTGTTGCGGTAATTGTGTGCAGTGTCGGCAGGGGGCACAAGTAGGACATGTGTGCAGTCACTTGCCCCCAACACGTGCGGGAAGCCAGCTATGGCGTAGAAGCCTTGCTTGGTCTCCAGCTGTTCCTGTGCAGTGTGGGGGAAGTGAAGGTGCTGGGGTATCAAGCTGATGATGGCATCCAAGACAGGTGTGAGGACCTTTGATAGGGCTGGCTGTGAGACTCCTCCGACTCTGCCAGCCAGCCAGCAGCTTTGTCTGCGGAGGGATGTTGGTTGTCCGCTGTGTTGGTACCGTCAGCCTGTGAGCAATGTGGGTCAGGATGCGGAGGATGGTTGTCCTTTTGAGCCTGTAGTGGGCAATGACATCCTCTGGCGTTCAGTCTCTGAGGCTGGTGCGTTTTCGGAAGATCCACTGTCTAGTTCTGCGCTGCCTCGGTGGTAGTCCGGGGGGGGGCGGTGGTTCTGGGGTTGGGGGTGGTACTGGGGGTGGTGGCGGTGGGTGTTGTGGCCCTCTTGGGTCTCCAAGCTGCATGATTAGTAGCTCCATGAAATCTGTTGGTCTTCAGATGTGGCTCTGGGCTGGGCTCCCTTTCTACTTAAGACCAGAAAAAAAGCAGGTGCAACGTGAGGACACTGCTGCTGCGGGTAACTTGAGTGAAGTGTGCGCGGAATCAGCCACGCGCCCCACGAAGGATAATCACTGTTGAAACCGCGTCTGCGGTTTAGCAGACAGTGCTTACGGCTCCGGCCTTGCACCCGTGTCGAATTCGGGAGAGTCAGACCGGTCAGAAGATCAAAGGGCGGGGTTTTCGGCTCCTGCCGAAACCTCGCTATTGTGTCCGGCGTGTTGGACCGCACTCGCGGTCTAAAGAGTAGAAGCGGCCCGCAGAGTTCCTGCGGAGAACCGCTCTACTCCAATGAAGAGTGTTAAACCGCCCCAGCGGTCGGGCAGTGAAAGAAGGTGCTAACGGCTCCTGCCGTGCACCCGCGGGGAATCACAAGAACCTAGGCGCCGCGGCCAAAAGAATCAAGGACGTGCTCGCGGCTCCTGCCGCGCACAAGGGAATACGTTGATTGAGAGCAGAAACGCTCTGGCGTTCTCTCTCAGCTGGGATTCGAGTGGGATAGAAATCCAAGAAACCAAGCAACGTGAGTCAGGGATACGTGCCTGTAAATAGTTTTGAAGTGCAGGGCAGCTGATGTGGTGTAGGCAATGAACGAGAGGGGGGATTTTGGGAAAGGGAGAGACAGGAGACCTGGCATGGGAAACAGCCACGGTTGAAACAAGATGCACGATAGAGATGAGAGCGAGAGAAAGTGGTAACTTTACCTCCCCCTCAAGGGCCGCTTAACAGGGCGAGATTTAGCAGGGTTACGAGCATGAAACCTCCGACACCAAGAAGGGGCATGAACCTGTGTGGCGGGTTCCCATGTGCTTTCCTCAGGAGGGTATCCCTTCCACTCCACCAGATAATAGAGTCTCCCATTCTGTTTTCGTGAATCCATAATACGATTCACTTCGTACTCCTCTTGGTCATTGACTATCAATGGGGGTGGCGGTATCAGGGGTTGACGTGAGGGAACAAAGGGCTTGAGGAGGGAAGTATGAAACACTGGGTGGATGCAATATTCATCCGGTAGTTCTAGTTTCATGGCCACTGGATCGATAACCTGCTTGATGACAAACGGACCAACAAAACGTGATTGCAACTTCTTTGGTCCTGCTAATCTTAGGTTTTTTGTGGCTAGCCATACTTTATCTCCTAATGCATAAGAAGGAGCAGGGTGTCGATGTTTGTCAGCATTTCTCTTCATAGTTTCTTTGGTCAAGCGTAACTGAGACTGAGCTGTCTTCCATATCTCTTTCAGACTATTACACAGGGAATCCACTGCGGGGACTCTAAATGTAGGTTGCAAGGGCACTGTTCTAGGGTGAAAACCCATGGCACAGAAGAAAGGAGACATGCCTAATGCAGAGTGAACGCTGTTATTGTAAGCAAACTCCGCCACAGTCAATGCTTTTACCCAACTACTTGTTACGGTTGCTAACAAACAGCGCAGATACTGTTCCATGGTCTGGTTGACTCGCTCCGTCTGTCCATCCGTCTGTGGGTGATAGGCGGAGGACAGACGCAGGTTCATTTTTAAAACGGAACCTATCTCATGCCAGAACCTAGAAACGAATTGGGGGCCTCGATCGGACACAACAACTGAGGGCACTCCATGCAAACGTATAACATTTTGGATAAAGATAGGTACAAGTTCACCAGCGGAAGGGATTTTAGGAAGGGGCACGAAATGCGCGACTTTAGTAAAAGAGTCCACCACTACAAGAATAGTGATGAAACCCTTTTCTGTAGGGAGATCTGAGACAAAATCCATACTCACAGTGTGCCATGGATAAGGGGGAACAGGAAGAGGCTGTAGTAAACCATCAGGCGAGGTATGGGGAGCTTTCTGTGTAGCACATATCGGACACGATGAAACGTACTGTTGAATGTCTTTTGTCATGTTTTCCAACCAGAACCATCTGCTACAGAGATCCTTGGTCTTTTGAATGCCAGGGTGGCTCACGAGCGCGGAAGAGTGAACCCACTGTAATACCTGATCACGGTGTTTGTCGGGGATGTACAGCTGCTCTCCATGATAAAGTAAACCCTTGTTTAGATGATAATTGGGTTGTTTTAACCATGGGGTTAGATCCATTTCGGTCAATGATTTTCCCAGATTTATGCAGAATTGATCAAAGGAAATACACCCCAATATTTTCCCAGGGGGTATTAATGCTTCAAGATCAGGGTTGAGTCTTTTATGGGGGAGAGACACGCATAACCGGGACAAAGCGTCTGCTTTTACTTGTTGTGAAGCTGGTCGGTAAGTGATAACAAAATCAAACTCATTAAAGAAGGATACCCAGCGCATCTGTCAGGGAGTTAATGCCCTAGCTGTGCGGAAGAATTCTAGGTTCTTATGATCGGAATATATGGTTATAGGGTGTCTAGCTCCCCAGAGATAATGTCTCCACTCCTGGAAGGCTTTTCTAATGGCCAGCAATTCCCTCTCTGCGATGGTGTAGTTCTGTTCAGAAGGCAGTAGTTTGTTAGAAAAGAAGGCGATAGGATGCATATGACTGGTTGTGTCTCTCTGTGATAAAACCCCTCCAACTGCATATTGTGATGCGTCAGCCTCAACAAAGAAGGGTAAAGCAGGATCAGGGTGTATCAGGACAGGAGCTGGGGTAAATTTTGCTTTTAACACGTCAAACGCGTGTTGAGCTTCTGGAGACCAAACAAAAGGTACTCCTTTTTTACTAATCTGGTCTGAGAAGTGCGTGATGAAGCGTCTGTAGAAATTAGCAAATCCCAACAGAGACTGTATATCTTTAACACAAGTGGGAATAGGCCAGGCTAAGATAGCTTCTACTTTCTTTTTGTCCATCTGTATCCCTGTTTCGGAGATTACAAAACCCAAGAACTCTACCGTGGAGGCATGGAATGTGCATTTCTCTAGTTTCGAAAACAACCGATGTTCTCTTAGTCTTTGCAATACCTGCTGCCCGTGTTCTTCATGTTCAGTAGGGTTTTTCGAGAAAATCAAGATGTTGTCTATATAGACTATTAAAAAACGATCCAAGAATTCCCGAAATATTTCATTAATGAAGAACTGGAAGGCGGCCGGTGCATTGCACAGGCCGAAAGGCATTACACAGTATTCGAATAACCCGAACTTAGTTCGGAACGCCGTTTTCCACTCATCCCCTTCACGTACTCGGATAAGATGGTATGCCCCCCGTAGATCGATCTTGGTAAAGACAGTGGCGTCTTTTATTTGGTCGAACGGAATGGGGATGAGCGGTAACGGGTATTTATTCTTGATGGTCAATCAATCAATCAATCAACACATTTATAGAGCGCGCTACTCACCCGTGAGGGTCTCAAGGCGCTAGGGGGGAGGGATGAAGCAGCTACTGATCGGACAGCCAGGTCTTAAGAAGTCTCCTGAAGGTCAGCAGGTCCTGGGTCTGTCTCAGGTGGATGGGGAGGGTGTTCCAAGTCTTGGCGACGAGGTGTGAGAATGATCTGCCGCCGGTGGTCGTTCGGCGGATGCGTGGGATGGTGGCGAGGGCGAGGTCAGCGGAGCGGAGCTGGCGGTTCGGGGTGTAGAAGGTGAGTCGTTCGTTGAGGTATGCTGGTCCGGCGTTGTGGAGTGCTTTGTGGGCGTGGGTGAGGAGCTTGAAGGTGATCCTCTTGTTGACCGGGAGCAAGTGCAGGTCTCTCAGGTGGGCGGTGATGTGGCTGTGGCGAGGGGTTCCGAGGATGAGGCGTGCGGAGGCATTTTGTATGCATTGGAGTCGTTTCTGGAGTTTGGTCGTGGTTCCCGCGTAGAGGGCGTTGCCGTAGTCCAGCCTGCTGCTGACGAGGGCTTGGGTGACCGTCCTTCTGGTTTCTGTGGGGATCCATCTGTAGATCTTGCGGAGCATGCAGAGGGTGTTGAAGCAGGAGGAGGAGACAGCGTTGACTTGCTGGGTCATGGAGAGCGTTGAGTCCAGGATGAAACCCAGGTTGCGTGCGTGGTTGGTGGGTGTCGGAGGAGCTCCCAACGTGGCCGGCCACCAGGAGTCATCCCATGCGGAGGGGGTGGAGCCGAGGATGAGGACCTCCGTCTTGTCAGAGTTCAGTTTCAGACGGCTGGTCTTCATCCACTCTGCGACGGCCTTCATTCCCTCATGGAGGTTGGATTTGGCGGTGGCTGGGTCCTTGGTGAGGGAGAGGATCAGCTGGGTGTCGTCGGCATACGAGATGATGTTGAGGTGGTGCACTCGGACAATGTTGGCGAGCGGTGCCATGTAGATGTTGAAAAGGGTCGGGCTGAGGGATGATCCTTGGGGTACGCCGCAGGTGATCGTGGTGGCTTCGGATCTGAATGGGGGGAGACGGACTCTCTGGGTTCTGCCGGTGAGGAAGGAGGTGATCCAGTTCAGGGTTTTGTCGCAGATCCCTGCGTCGTGGAGGCGTGTGCGTAGGGTGTGGTGGCAGACGGTGTTGAAGGCGGCCGAGAGGTCCAGGAGGATGAGGGCCACGGTTTCGCCGTTGTCCAGCAGGGTCCTGATGTCGTCGGTGGCAGCGATTAGGGCGGTTTTGGTGCTGTGATTGCTGCAGAAGTCGGATTGGGAGGAGTCCAGGATGTTGTTCTCCTCCAGGAAGTGGGTTAGTTGTCTGTTGGCGGTCTTCTCAATGACTTTTGCCGGGAACGGGAGCAGGGAGATGGGTCGAAAGTTCTTGAGGTCCTTTGGGTCCGCCTTAGGTTTCTTGAGAAGGGCGTTGATCTCGGCGTGTTTCCAACTCGCCGGAAAGGTGGCTGTCTTGAAGGAGCTGTTGATGATCTTTCGGAGTTGAGGTGCGATGATGGAGCTTGCTTTGTTGAAGATGTGGTGGTGAGGGCAGGGGTCGGAAGGAGAGCCGGAGTGGATGGTGTTCATGATTTTGATGGTGTCTTCGTCGTTGACGTGGTTCCAGGAGAGCAGGAGGTGGTGTGTTTGGTGGGTGTTGAGTCGGGGGTGTCGGCGTCTGTCGTCAGTGTCTGGGCGTCGAAGCTGTCGTGGATGTCTGCGATCTTGCGGTGGAAGAAGGTTGCTAGGGAGTCGCAGAGTTCTTGCGTCGGCGGGATGTCATTCATGTTGGAGCTGGGGGATGCAAGTTCTTTCACGATGCTGAAGAGCTCTTTGCTGTTGTGTGCGTTGTTGTCGATGCGTTCCTTGAAGGAGGTCCTTTTGGCGGATCGGATCAGTTGGTGGTGCTTGCGTCTGGCGTTCTTGAGGGCTGCGTGGTTGTCTGGTGTCTGGTCTTGGTGCCACTGCTTCTCGATTCTTCCGCAGATTTGTTTGGAAGTCTGGAGGTCGGCGTTGAACCAGGTGGCTCTCGTGTTGGTGCGCCTGTTAGAGGGTCTCCTGATCGGGGCGAGGGTGTTGGCGCAGTCGTCGATCCATTGTCTGAAGTTGTGGGCCGCTGCGTTGGTGTCAGAGGGTTCGGGCGGAGGGTCACGGACGAGGGTGGTGAGGAGCTGGTCTTCGGTGACTTTGTTCCAGCTGCGGTGTGGAATTCGTTGCGGTTGGATGTGCGCGGTGTGTTTCTCGAAGGAGAAGTGGATGCAGTGGTGGTCGGTCCAGTGGAGTTCGGTGGTGTGGCTGAAGGTGACGTGGCTGCTGGCGGAGAAGATGGGGTCGAGCGTGTGTCCGGCGGAGTGGGTGGGTGTCGTGACGATCTGTTTGAGTCCGAGGTTGGCTAGGTTGTCGATCAGGGTTGTGGAGTTGCTGTCGTTGGAGTTCTCGAGGTGGAAGTTCAGGTCTCCGAGGAGGATGTAGTCTGTGGAGGCGAGGGCGTGCGTGCTGATGAGGTCGGCGATGGAGTCGCTGAACTGTGGTCGGGGTCCCGGGGGTCTGTAGACAAGGGTTCCTCTGAAGGTGGTGTTGTGGTCGACGTGGATCTGGAAGTGTAGGTGTTCGGCCATGCTGAGGGAGTCATTGATGTTGGTAGAAATTCTGATGGTGTTCCTGTGGACGATGGCGATTCCTCCTCCTGGTTTGCTGTTTCTGTCCCTGCGGGTGATCTTGTAGCCGTCCGGGACGTCTATGGCTATGTCGGGCGCCGAGGAGGCGTTCGTCCCGGTCTCCGTCAGGAAGGCGTCATCCGGGGAGGATGAATCGAGCAGGTACCACAGTTCGACGGCATGCTTGTGGACTGAGCGGGTGTTGAGCAGTATGCATCTGAGACTGTTGTGGCCTGCTTTGGTGGGATGGGCAGGACATGCCGGTGTGCGCTGGCTGGTGTAGCTGCAGTTTTGGCAGGTGAAGGGTCCGTGGGTGAGCTTTGAGGTGGCCTGGAAGCAGGTGGAGTGTCGGCCGGCGTTGAGTGCGTGGAGGGTTTTGGAGTCGTATCGGCGTCGGGTGTCGTGGCGCACGCGGGGGCCAGGGGGTCTGGCACTGGGCGCGGTCCGGGCGCAGACGGGCTTGCCTTTAAGTAGGGGTCGGGGAGGGCTGGACAGCTGGGAGGCGGGAGCGGGGAGGGGAGCTGGATTGGGCCGGTCGCGCTGGGGGGGAGGGGCCGCGGGGGCAGCAGCAGCGGGGAAAAAAGGGCTAAAGAAGTGAAGGAAAGGGGGAGAAATAGGCAGAAATAAGGCACAGAAGAGCAGAGGTGCAGAAAAGTGCAGAAAGGTGAAAAATAGAAGGGGCAGAAAAACGAGTGAAAACGAGTGAAGAGCAGAGCAGAAATAAGGCACAGAGGAGCAAAGGTGCAGAAAAGTGCAGAAAGGTGAAAAATAGAAGGGGCAGAAAACGAGTGAAGAGCAGAGCAGAAATAAGGCACAGAGGAGCAGAGGTGCAGAAAAGTGCAGAAAGGTGAAAAATAGAAGGGGTAGAAAAACGAGTGAAAACGAGTGAAGAGCAGAGCGAGAGGAAGGAGACAGAGGTCCACTGGACCACCAGGGATGAGACGCAGGGAAGACCTGCGGGTGGAGGAGGGCCTCGAACACCAACACACGAGAGTGCAAGTGCAGGGGCAGGCCTCACTTAGTGGTGGAGCTGCGAGTGAGGGGGAGCAATTTCACTGACAATGGGTCAGTGGTCTTGCTCGCCTGTCCCCGCAGTGGCCACCATTAAGTAGGGGTCGGGGAGGGCTGGACAGCTGGGAGGCGGGAGTGGGGAGTGGGGAGGGGAGCTGGATTGGGCCGGTCGCGCTGGGGGGGAGGGGCCGCGGGGGCAGCAGCGGCGGGGAAAAAAAGGGCTAGAGAAGTGAAGGAAAGGGAGAGAAATAGGCAGAAATAAGGCACAGAAGAGCAGAGGTGCAGAAAAGTGCAGAAAGGTGAAAAATAGAAGGGGCAGAAAAACGAGTGAAAATGAGTGAAGAGCAGAGCAGAAATAAGGCACAGAGGTGCAGAAAAGTGCAGAAAGGTGAAAAATAGAAGGGGCAGAAAACGAGTGAAAACGAGTGAAGAGCAGAGCAGAAATAAGGCACAGAGGAGCAGAGGTGCAGACAAGTGCAGAAAGGTGAAAAATAGAAGGGGCAGAAAAACGAGTGAAGAGCAGAGCGAGAGGAAGGAGACAGAGGTCCACTGGACCCCCAGGGATGAGGCGCAGGGAAGACCTGCGGGTGGAGGAGGGCCTCGAACACCAACACACGAGAGTGCAAGTGCAGGGGCAGGCCTCACTCAGTGGTGGAGCTGCGAGGGAGGGGGAGCAATTTCACTGACAATGGGTCACCTTGAAGGGATCTTAATCTATGCAGGCGCGAAGGCCCCCCTCCTTCTTGGATATGAAGAAAAGAGGAAAAGAGATTGGCGAAGAGGAGTGTCTTATGAACCCGCACGCTGACATTTTGTCTAGGTAGTCTCTTAGGTGGGTGGTTTCTGGTTCTGATAAGGCATAGATCCTGCTACACGGCAGCACTCCTCCAGGTTCTAGGTCAATACGACAATCAAAGCTGCGATGAGGAGGCAATGCAGTCGCTTTTGTTTTGTCAAAGACGTCAGCGTATTGCAGATAGATTGGAGGGATTGAACTTGGTTCAGGAGTACTTCAGGAAGCACAGACCAGAGGAGAAGCCCAATCAATTGCTTCTTGATAACATTGCTGGATGCAATGACTGGAATCTAGGGTCACAGTTCTACGTACCCAATCTATTTTCGGGTTATGCCTCTGTAACCAGGGTACCCCGAGAATCACTCCAAAGGCAGGGGTGTCTATGAGATCAAAGGAGATTTCTTCGGAATGGCCATTATAGCATACTAGGGTTAATGGGGCAGTATGTCTAGTAATGAGTCCTGATGATAATTCAGTCCCGTCTATCGCTCTTACTGGCTCAGGCTCTTTTTTCTGTACACAGACAATGCCCAGGAAGAAGCCAACTGATTGTCCAAAAAATTGCCTGTAGCCCCGGAATCCAGCAAAACGGGTACTGTTACTCGATTGCTATTGGTTAGGATTAGAGTCACACTAATGGTGAAATGTCTAGGCACTCTTGCTACAGACGTGCTCTGGAAATTCTGAGCAACTGCTACGCTCTTTTTCTGCAAAGGGGCTTTTGGGCGAATAGGACATTCACGCGCGAAATGACCTCCCTTTCCACAATAAAGGCAAAGATTGAGATTGCGTCTTTTCTCCTTCTCCTCCCTAGTTAATGGCCCTCAGATCCCTCCTATTTGCATGGGCTCAGCAGGGGGTGTTCTATGTTCGTCTTTCTTATCGCTTTTGTATATCAAAACACGAGGGTTCTCATGTCTCCCTTTCTCTCCATGTCTTTCACGGAGCCGGTGATCCATCTTGATAACTAGGTCTATAAATTCTGTACAGTCCTCCGGAGGTTCTATTATTTGGGATAGAATGTCCTTTAACTCATCATTCAGCCCCCGATAGAACAAGGATGTTCTTTTATCCGGAGGCCAACGGGTTTCGGCCACTAATCTATTAAAGTCTGTGATGTAGGAAAGCAAAGGGTTCCTACCCTGTCGAAGATTTAGCAGTTCCGTGTCACTTGCCTGCATAAATGTGTGTTTGTCAAACAGTCTCCTCATCTGTTCCTTGAAAGCAGGAAAGTTATGTAAAAGAGGGTCGTCGGTTTCGACCAATGGTATTGCCCAGTTTGCCGCGGTACCCATGAGATAGGAAATAACAAACACCACTTTGGCCGTATCATCTGGAAAGGCGGTGGGACGACACATGTACTGTAAATGACATTGATTCATGAAACAGCGGTATTTACCGCTGTCCCCACTAAACCTCTTGGGAGCAGCTAATGGAACAGGAACTGGAGTGACTACGGTAAAGCTAGCTGGTGGAGCCCCGCTGCCTGGTTGAGTTCTGTCAAAAAGGAAAGTGGCAGGTTTTACCACAGGACGAGACGCCTTAGGGGTAGCCCCGCTACCTGGTGGGCCCCAAGAGGTGCTTGCTTGCCTGTTGAGAAGCTCATTCTTTAAAGAAAGATTGTCTTGGCTGAGGGCTTGGACCTCCGTCTGCATGACTACTAGAGCAGCCGCTAATTCCTGAACTGAGGTAATAGGAGTCATGTCTGCAGGGAAGAGAGCCTCGTCCTTTTCCTCGAGATCCATCTCCATTCGGGCGGTATAAATTTCGTGGGCTTGGCTTTTTGTCACAATCCCACTCACCTGAAAACCAGGAACCGCGGAAACGGAGAGAGTCACCCCTCTCACCTCCAGACCAATCCTCCACACTGACTACTAACAGTATGGGCGATTGGTTTCAAGGGGAAAGAGACGTGGAATACCCCACACCAGAGGTGCTTGGTGTCGAGGTTCGAGGTGATAGGTATGAAGTCCAGAAGGTGCTTGGGAGGAATGACGGGAATCACAGACAGCGTCTGTATAGTAGGAGTAGCAGGATAGATGGGCAGTTCAAGGTCTGGAAGACATAACCATGAGAGGGTCTTTAGAGAAGGGAAGGGACGAGGGAGGTACACAGTAATACAAATAACATGTCTCTGCAGTGAGTGAGAAGACATAGGTATGTGCACTCACCACAGGTTCAAAGGTGTGTGGAAGTAGAAGTTCCTCCGTGAACTGGATATATCCTTTATGAAGTCCCAGTGCTCCACTGAGTTGATGCTTGAAAAGGAAACGACAAAGAACTCAAACGTTGTGCCTGCGACCAAAGGAGTTGTGCAAGAGGCAATCGGCTCCTGACCAGCACTTGGAAGGTAAATGCAGAAACTGAAAACCACACCAGTGGCTATAAATCAAATGGGATTAGAGAACACGACTCCTGCTGTGCCCGCCCCCTGCGAGTTAACAACGTGAGGACTAGGACCGCATCCGCGGTATGTTGAAGATCCAAAAGTATATATATTACAGCAGCTGCTGCAGAATGAGTAAAGAAGAGGCAAACAACACTGCTGCTGCAGGTAACTTGAGTGAAGTGTGCGCTGCATCAGCCACGCGCCCCACAAAGGATAATCACTGTTAAAACCGCGTCCGCGGTTTAGCAGACGGTGCTTACGGCTCCGGCCGTGCACCCGTGTCGAATTCGGGAGAGTCAGACCGCATTAGCAGTCAGAAGATCAAAGGGCGGGGTTTTCGGCTCCTGCCGAAACCTCGCTATTGTGTTCGGCGTGTTGGACCGCGCTCGCGGTCTAAAGAGTAGAAGCGGCCCGCACAGTTCCTGCGGAGAACCGCTCTACTCCAATGAAGAGTGTTAAACCGCCCCAGCGGTCGGGCAGTGAAAGAAGGTGCTAATGGCTCCTGCCGTGCACCTGCGGGGAATCAAAAGAACATAGTGCCGCGTCCGCGGCCAAAAGAATTAAGGACGTGGTCTCGGCTCCTGCCACGCACAAGGTAATACGTTGATTGAGAGCAGAAATGCTCCGGCGTTCTCTCTCAGCTGGGATTCGAGTGGGATAGAAATTCAAGAAGCCAAGCAACGTGAGTCAGGGATACGTGCCTGTAAATAGTTTTGAAGTGCAGGGCAGCTGATGTGGTGTAGCCAATGAACGAGAGGGGGGATTTTGGGAAAGGGAGAGACAGAAGACCTGGCATAGTAAACAGCCACGGTTGAAACAAGATGCAGGATAGAGATGAGAGAGAGAGAAAGTGGTAACATCCCCAATGCATTCTCTGTAAAATGACAGGACCCCTCCCTGCTCCCTCTGTGGCTGGTAATTTTATATGTGCTTCTTAAAATATATTTATATATATCACCTACTGGCGGTCGCCAGTAGGTAGTTATAGTTAGGACCTCGTTTCTATTCAAAAAGTGTTTTTTCTTTTGCCAATCTCTTTGGCGCCGTTTGATGAATCTTCGCAAAATGTTCAAAACTGGTGGGGCGCTCCGGTCAGCTCCTGTCTTGAAAGTGTCGGGGAGATTCGTCAAGCGGGGACCGAGAAAAAAGGGGGGTCCCAAAACACGTTTTCCCCATGTTAATTTCCATAGGAAACTTTAGACAAAGCTACAGCCCGAACTGCTGAACGGAATTACACCAAATGTGGCAAAAAGGTAGGTCTTGGTTCAGAAAGAGCCCTTTTTGTTAAATGGTGTAAATCCGTTCAGTAGTTTCAGAGAAATTAGAAAAAGAAAAATATCGATATCTGAGCACCGAGGAGGAGTCGCGAACCCTCCCGAGCACGAGCTTCACTCTGATTGGCTGCCAACACTCCAAACCAGGAAGTGTTGGCAGCCATCTTGTGACTTGGTAGAACCGAGTCACAAGAAAACAGTGAAAAAGAGGTTGAAAAACAAGAAAAGGGGGCAGGGTAGAAACACCCTGACCCCCTAGGCCTACTCAGGGGGTCCCAAAAAAGCATTTTTTTAAAACAAATCGGCCGAATTCGCGCTGGGGTTGCGAATCCGGGCGAGAAAAAAAAACAAAAAACGAAGCGCGGACTCTTGCGCTTTGTTTTTGAAAGCCCCCGGGTGGGCCAGGTCCCGGGGGCACTCACCAATTATGTTGCGGGGGCACGGCAAGGGGAGCTGCATGTCAGCAGCTCCCCTTGTTCAAAAGCAATGCCAGCTCCCACAGGAGGCGGAGAGCCGGCGGGACCGTGGGGGCATTGGGGCTCCCCCCACGGTCCCCAACACAAAGGGCCGGCCCCGGGTGATGGGGTCCCCGGGGCCAGAAGTGGCCCGGGAGGGGGGCCACGCGGCCCCCCTCCCCTTTATTTAAAAAATAAAAAATGGCCGGGCCCCGGGGGATGGGATACCCGGGGCCAATAGTGGCCTGAGGAGGGGGGCCACGCGGCCCCCCTCTATAATTAAAAATGAAGGGTGGCCAGGCCCCGGGGGATGGGGTCCCCGGGGCCAGAAGTGGCCTAGGGAAGGGGGGCCACGCGGCCCCCCGCAATTTAATTAAAAAAACTGATGGCCAGGCCCCGGGGGATGGGGTCCCCAGGGCCAGAAATGGCCCAGGGTAGGGGGGCCACGCGCCCCCCTCCCCGCAAAAAAATAAAAAAACCAGGCCAGGCCCCGGGGGATGGAGTCCCTGGGGCCAATAGTGGCCCAGGGAAGTGGGGCCACGCGGCCCCCTTCCCGTTTTTTTTATTTTTTATTTTTTAAAAGAGAAAATGCTCAGGCCCCGGGGGATGGGGTCCCCAGGGCCAAAAGTGGCACAGGGAAGGGGGGCCATGCAGCCCCCTCCCATAAAATAATAAGAAAAAAGAAAAAAGAAACCGGCAACTCGCCGGAGGCCCCGCCCCCTGCCTGCAGCACTCTGCAAACGCGCCCCCTGGCGCGTTTTAAGTTGGGGGATTAAGTCCCCTTGAATATTGAGGGTCCCTGGGGGCCAACTAGCCCACCAGGTACCTTCAGTAAGCGCCACAGAGCTGCGTTGCAGAGAGATGGTCTGTGGCCACGCACCTTTTTACATCTCTCTGCAATGCAGCTCTGTGGCGCTTACTGGAGGTACCTGGTGGGCTAGTTGGCCCCCAGGGACCCTCAGGATTCAAGGGGACTTAATCCCCCAACTTACAATGCACCAGGGGGCGCGTTTGCACAGTGGTGCAGGGAGGGGGCGGGGCCTGACATAACAAGTGTGCAAACGCGCCTCCTGGCGCGTTGTAAATGGGGGATTAAGTCCCCTTCAATCCTGAGGGTCCCTGGGAGCCAACTAGCCCACCAGGTACCTCCAGTAAGTGCCACAGAGCTGTGTTGCAGAGAGGTGGTTCGAGGCCACGCCCCTTTTTACACCTCTCTGCAACGCAGCTCTGTGGCGCTTACTGGAGGTACTTGGTGGGCTAGTTGGCCCCCAGGGACCCTCAGGATTCAAGGGGACTTAATCCCCCAACTTACAATGCGCCAGGGGTCGCGTTTGCACAGTGGTGCAGGGAGGGGGGCGGGGCCTGACATAACAAGTGTGCAAACGCACCTCCTGGTGCGTTGTAAATTGGGGGATTAAGTCCCCTTCAATCCTGAGGGTCCCTGGGGGCCAACTAGCCCACCAAGTACCTCCAGTAAGCGCCACAGAGCTGCGTTGCAGAGAGGTGGTCCGAGGCCATGCCCTTTTTTACACAACTCTGCAAACGCGGCTTCTGGTGCACTGCTGGTGGGGCGATGAGGTCCTCTTGTGTCCTGAGGACCTCAGGACACAAGTGGACTTCATCCTCCGAGCAGCAGGGTGCCAGAAACCGCGTTTGCAGCGTGGTGTAAAAAGGGGCGTGGCCTCGGAACACCTCTCTGCAACGCAGCTCTGTAGCGCTTACTGGAGGTACCTGGTGGGCTAGTTGGCTACCAGGGACCCTCAGGATTTAAGGGGACTTAATCCCCCAATTTACAACGCGCCAGGGGGCGCGTTTTCACAGTAGTGCAGGGAGGGGGCGTGGCCTGATATAACAAGTTAGCAATCCTGCTTTGTGGGACTTACTGGAGGGGATAAAAGGGGTAGTTGGCCCCCAAGGTTGACGTTGGGGGCTAACTACCCCTCCTGTTACCTCCAGTAAATCCCACACAGTGGGATTGCTAAAAGGTGCTTGGAGGCCACGCTCACCTTTCTCCACCACTCTGAAAACGCGACTGCTATGTTATAGTTAGAAATTAGCATTTAAAAAACCTTTGAAATTCACTGAAAAATCCATAGGTTTCAGGGACGTTATAGTTAGTTGGACATTTCACTCGTACAAAACCAGTGAAATTCCGCCGTTACAGTTAGTTCAGCTAACTATAACTCGCGCCCCCGCAGTGCACTGCTGATGACGTCACATATTACATCATTCATGACATGGTCAGTGACATCACTGATGACATCTCAAATGACATCACTGATGACATCACTGATGACATCATCCACGTGAAAATCTGATGCACCTCCTCATACCCTAATATAACCTTTGATACACCCACTCTAAAATACAGACTACCAATTTCGAAACCATAGACACACCAATACCAGTTACTATATACGCACTCACTGATTCCTAGGTCTACACACACATACACTCATTCACCCATACAGTCACTCATACATGCAGTCACTCATCAATACAACACTATCATATGCACTCATACATCTATACAGACACTCACACACCACCACTCATCCAGAGTTACTCACACACCTTGTCACTCATGCAAAGAATCAATCACACTTCCATTTACTCACCTATACAGTTATACACACACCACCTCACTTATTCACACAAATACTAACGCATACTTACTCTCTTATACAATCACTGATACAAGTACACACTCATCCATACAGCCACTCTCACAATCACTGACTCTCACGTATAGTCATTTATATACTCCAACTCTCACATACACTGCCTTTTACATATGTAGTAACTTGGACATGTACCACTGAGACATCCATTCACTCACCAGCACACCCATACACACACTCACCCACCCATACAGCTGTTTCCACATGCACTCTTGAACCCATACACCCAGTGAATCAACCACTCACACATCTATGCACAGAGTCACACACCTCCCACCCACACACACACACACACACTCAGGCACCCATACAAATACTCAGGCAACCAATCAATAACCCATATAGACACTCGTGTAGCTACTCACCAACCCATGCAGCAGCTTACACAACAACAGACAGACTGATACAGACATTCACACAGTTTAGTCACTAACCCATGCATTCAGTAAGACACATTTAATCACTCACTTATATAGTCAGTCACGCACCTACTAAATCCTCCATCCAGACACTTATACACCCACTCATTCTTCAATACACCTTGGCATATATATAAAAAATATTTAAACTTTATAGAAACACACAGTCACTGGATGATGTCATCAGTGATGTCATTTGATATGTCATCAGTGATGTCACTGACCATGTCATGAATAATGTAATATGTGACGTCATCAGCAGTGCATTGCGGGGGCGCGAGTTATAGTTAGCTGAACTAACTATAACGGCGGAATTTCACTGGTTTTGTACGAGTGAAATGTCCAACTAACTATAACGTCCCTGAAACCTATGGTTTTTTCAGTGAATTTCTAAGGTTTTTTAAATGCTAATTTCTAACTATAACGTGCCTGAAACCTATGGTTTTTTCAGTGAATATATATATATATATATATATATATATATATATATATACATTCTTCTGGAATTAGCGCGTGTTGTTTGTTGTGTGTGGATCTGAGTGCTTCCCCTCTGGTTCATAGGTTAAACGTTGCAGAACTTTTTATTAACTCCTCCATACCCGTTTCCTGCGCTGCGCAGTAAGAGTGCTGTGCGGCCAAGCTCCCTCGCAAGGGATGCACCTTTTCTTCCTTTTATGACAGAAGGCCTGCAGACTACTCCAATGTCCTGTCTGGTCTTTGCTCTGTTGATGAGAAAGGAATGGGAATTCTGCAAGCCAGGAATGTCTTACCTACACCTTTTCTCTGTTTGATGTCTTACCTACACCTTTTCTCTGTTTGATGTCTTACCTATACCTTTTCTCTGTTTGATGTCTTACCTACACCTTTTCTGTGTTTGATGTCTTACCTACACCTTTTCTGTGTTTGATATCTTACCTACACCTTTTCTCGGTTTGATGTCTTACCTAATCCGTTTCTCCGTTTGATGTCTTACCTACTGTCAAAAGACCCATTCTCTTTACGGTTTGATGAGGCTCTCGCCTTCGCCATTGGTCAGGGAGTCCAAAATGTTTTCTTGCTGCCCCCCCCAGCTAAACCTGAGCCAGCGCTGCTGCCTAGTCCTCTTGGTCCATTCAGGACCACTTTGGCTCAGCTGAGGGAATTGGGATCTAAGAAGAGGTGGGGTCTCTTTCCCATGTTTTAGACCTGGTTTGGCTTCAGTATGCCTTCTCTCAGAACGACCACTAGTGGACAGCGTTCCCCTCATTTCCCTGTATGTTCGTCAGCAGGAAATATTTGTTAAAAAGAAATGCTATGTTTCTGCCAGTGTGCTTATCATACACATTTTCCCTCTTGTGAAGACTAGCATAAAGTTAGTGTTTTTAGTCGTGTTAGGATCTCGATAGTGGCTCCCTTTTTCTGATCGAAGATGTCAGATATCCTAACTGGTGAGATTTCAAACCAGTTCCAATGTGAGAAAGTTTATAATGTCTACCCTAAAAAAGCTAATGAATCCTGCCCAGCTGTGGCGAGAGCTAGCACGAGTCCTAAATAATTAATTTTTATCAAACTTGACAAAAGCCTCAAGAAAGGATTGGTTTGCTCGCAATGCTCTGTAAATCAAAAAATGCACCTGATGTTGTCGCCCTTCATAACCATTTTTTTTTTAGATGGCCATCTAGGTCTTTGTGAATGGCCTGTTATTGGACCCGACCAATGTCCTGCATGGTGGGTTAGTGCACACATCTGTTTTTAGGTAACACTAAAACGGCCTTTTCTTATGAGGATCACAGATGTGTTTTTATACTCTGAAAGGTAGTAGAGATAGTCTTCAGAGAAATTTGATGAACTGCAGAAGGCAAGGTCCTCGCGTTCTTCTGCCTCGGTGGTCCACACTAACATCAGCTCCTTAGTTGAGCTGATGAAGGCAGAGCCAACCTTCTGCTGCACTTCGGATGCTCTGTTTTCCACCGGGCTTGAAGGAAAGGGTCATCCCTTTGGACAATATTGCATCTTCATAGTTAAGACCCAATGGCAATCTAATATATATTACTGCAGCAACAGAGTTTATGAATACTGTGCCAACTTCTATATAGGTAGTGGGGTGCAGCCAGGTGCCTGCGTATCACCCATGCCTGCCATTTTCTTTCTGAGACCAAATGATTCTTGAATAAAGGTAGGTGAGCGCCAGTGCCCAGAATGCCTGTTTTATTCTCCTTTTACCTACAGTAATGTGTCCCGATTTCTGTGCGCCGTGCCTCTAAATTCTGTATTTATCCTGCCATATTTGCTGCGCTTCAGTGAAAGAGGTCAAATGTTAAACTAGGTCTTCTAACAAATTGCTGCTTATGTGCTATTTAACACGCGTTTTGGTGTTTACAAACGTCTCTCACTTTGCAGTCTAAGAAAGAAAAGTAAAGGGAATTATTTGACAGTCTTGCTGGAATACGGAGTGTGAAATGTAAGGCTGTAGGATGTAATTTTCTAACACACAACACCAGTAGCGGCTCCTGGAAGGAGTGCTGCGGGGCGGAGGGGCAGGGTGGGGGTAGAACTCCGGCATACGGCCGAACGGAGGTAAGTACATAAATTAATAAATAAAACGAATTACATTGCGCACGCTGCATCGCCATTTGGCGTTGCAGCGTGTGCATTGTAATTCGTTTTATTTATTAATTTATGTACTTACCTCCGTTCGGCCGTATGCCAGAGTTTACTACCCCCCACCCAGCCCCTCCCCTCCCCCGGCCCACCGCCCCGCAGCACTCCCTCCAGGAGCTGCTACTGCACAACACGAGTGCTCAGGGCTGCAAATGTTTCAGTGTATGTATCTGTGACATTACTATGTATCCAATGCACTTAAGTATGATATTCCATGTCTTAAATATGACGCCTCAATTGACACTTTATCACAATTATGAAAGACTTTTTAATATCACACCCTATGTGCAAGATGGTCGAACGATTTTTGGGATTAATACAAAAAGAGCTGTGTTTTCCTTTGCAGAGGTTTTTGTATATTGATCTGTTAGTCTATGCATGTTGTAGATGTGATCTGTTTTAACTTGTTTTGGAAGAAACCCCCTTTGACTGTTTTGTAAAGATTTTCTGTATGAGGAATGTCTATGCTTTAATTTTAAGAATTTATGGTTTAAGGTTAAGACTTGGGTGGGGCATGTGGTGGAATTTATTATATTTCTTGTGTTTGGCCTTCACGTAGAGCACGGACCAGGTACTTGTCTCCTTCCTCTGCTCACGTTTTGGAGCAATTCTTTTATTTTTCTACAAGCACATCATAGAAGTACTTGTGTTTTCAGGCTATGTCCCCTATTCATGTTGCTTCTTTTCCCTGTCGCCCTTCTGCCCCCATCTGTTTCTTCTCTAATCTTTCCCTCCACCCCCGTTTGTAATTGTATCTCTTCAATCCCTGGCAGCACAGCACCCAGGATAATGTGTTGCATGGCTACACACTTCCAAGGTCCAAAAAGCAAGACCTAATGGCTATGCCAATGCTTGTTTCTCCTGTACCTGTTGATACCTGTGGAATTAAATAAAGGTTTGAAAAAAATGTGAGGAAAAGGGCCAGGGACAGAGTTGAAGCTTTGGGAAGGAATTAAGACTGGAGCTAGATTGGGGGACTTTAAAAAATAATATAGGCTGATTTTCTTTTGTTGTTCTATATACTTTATACTGAGGAAAGTCAACAGGGGCCTGAGATGAAGAAATGGAACGAGTGGTGAATAAACTGGGAGGAATGCTGATCCACTCTCACTGTACAACAGTTGTATGGCTGTACCATGGGATAGCTATAAGCCATGTAATATGTTTGCGGCTTGTGATATTTTTTCTGGTGTAACAATACTAAGAGCAATCCGATGGGGTACTACATCCAAATACACATGCAAAAGATGCTTTCTCTCTCAGTGATATTATGTTAACTTGTATAATGTAAGAGAATTCTCTCAATTTCTTAGTTATCTGTGAAGTGCGCTGACACCACTTTGTGTATGCTGTGCTATAAAAAATATGAAATGAAAGTTAAATCTTAGTCACATGATGTCCTGTGAATGTCAGTGTCCTCCTAGGGCCGTATTAAACATAGGGTGCACTTGCCTGGTCTCTTCCGTGGCTCACCATTAAGTGCTCCAGGCAGACCGGGAGAGTGCACCCTAATATAACAAATTTGCTGTCCTAGTGCAGTCGTGACTCCACGCCTGCACTGGGAAGAATGCATTTGTGAAAGGTGGACTGAGTGTTTGAAGCAATCACTCTACCTTTCACTGCAGGCTGCGCACCCTCCTCCCTTTTCAAGGGGATTCCTGGGACCCTTCTGCTCCTGCTCAGGACAGCACACTCACTGTGTGCCACCTTGTATGTTGTGCAGCCAGCACGCCTTCGAACAACACAGACACAAAGGCAAAGCGCTCCCACATCTGCATGGGGGTCACACTCCCATGTAGATATGCAAGCAAACTTTTGTTACCATGCTGGCATGATCCGTATTACAGAAGGGGTTGCACAAGCATCTTCAGCCTCTTGCCTTGAGGGTGTAAACAAGTGGTGCAAATGTCCATTGTATCTACAGCCCACTTTGTGTAATATGGTCCATGGACTACCCATGTGCTTCCTTGCTCGAGGGAGGAGTCTGTGATGTAGTTAGCTTTCCGTTAGCACCACGCCACTTTCTGAGCTGTGTGTTGCATCCTGAGCTGCCTGCAAGAGCAGCCGGAGACAAGGGGCTAAAAACAAGGAGGCTGTCATGATCCCAATGGGTGCATCTGAAATGCAACTATGTAGAATAAAGCCCTATAGGCTGTCCTATATACTGGGGATATTCACAACAAATGGCGAAAACTATCGCTAACCGCAGTTAGCGTGTGTTTTCCTATCGCCGTGTACCGTGGGAAATTATCGCTGTGTTAGCGGCGTATTCACAACACGCCGCTAACAGGCGATACTTTCCCCTACCGGGTCAAATGTTCGGCGATAAGGTTAGCGTCACGGCGATAAAATTCGTCACGCTAACGTGAAAAAAGTGGCGATGGGCCAATTAGCGACCAGGAACGGCACGCTAATTAGCATCAGCGCACCTTTTTTCACATTAGTCGTGAAAACCCACTATAAAACGCCAGCTATGCAGCCCTAACAAAAAAAAAAAAAAAAGAAACATTTGAGAAGAACCATGGAGGAGCCTGGACCCAGCACAGAGGCCAACAACAACCCCACAAACACCCAGGAGGACCAGCCGAGGACCCAGGGGAAGGGCAAGGAGAACAGGAAGACGCAGTTCAGTCAGCAGGAAAACCAGGTCCTGATTGCGGAGGTGACAGAACACCAACAACAACTTTTTGTCAGCTCCACTGTGACATTGGCAACCAAAAACACAATATGGCAGTCCATCGTGGCCAAGGTGAATGCTGTCGGAGAGGTGAGGAGGACAGTGGACGACTGCAAGAAGCGCTGGCATGATGCTAAGTGCAAGACCAAGCAGAAACTTGCAGCCAACCTGAAAGCAGCAATGCAGACTGGAGGTGGGAGTCCAGCGCCACAGGAGGAGCTGGATCCGTTGGAGGAACAGGTGTCACAAGTCATCAGTGAGGAGACGGTGGTCGGAGTTCCGGGACAGGATACTGCTCAACACGACCAGACACAACAGCAACAGGGTGAGTACCAACCAGGGACTGGGGGGGGGGAGCGGGGGAGATGGGCCCAATGGCACTCATGCACAATTAAATATATTGCAGTGCATACCCACAATGACTGCGTATCATGTCCCGAATCCCCCTGGCCCTGGTGGCATAGACACATCTCACCCTACTCAACCAATACATTGCAAGACACATATTGGTGGGCACACAGACCTGGAAATGTGCACAGAAAAGTCAAACAAATATAGTCCAAGTATCATATCAGACCACAAGATAAGGGCTACGTGAAAGAGCAAATGCCCACAATGATTGGAGATGTGGCAGGCTGTCAAAATGGCCCCCTTGCCTCAACACCAGGCATATGCATGTGCCCGTATGTCGGAGTTGTGTGCAAGAATGTGCATGTGCATCAAGGGTGACACAACTGCACATACACAATCTTGCACACAACGCAGACACACGGGCACAATGCTGCATGTCTGCTGACATTGGTGGTGGCATGCCCACTCACGCACATGATCAGTCACACACACAGTGCATCCACATGTTAAGTATCAGAGAGATGGGGCCCTCTGCAGACGATTTGTAAATGTGTGATGTTGAGGCGAGGGGGCCATGTAGACATCCTGCCACATTTCCAGTAAATGTGTCCGCCTGCATGTCCATGAGATGCAGTCCTGTGTACACAGTGACGGCTCGCAGCGTGAGTCCTGTGGGGCGATGGTGCGGGGCAGTTGTGCGGGGTGGGGGAGGGGCAGGATGGGGGTAGTGGAGTTGGACACACGACATGCTGGAGTTAGGTAAGTAAATAAATAAATCCAACTAATTACCTATCGCTTACTGCATCGCTAACTCGGCGGTGCAGCAAGTGCAAGGTAAATAGTTGGATTCATTAATTACTTACCTAACTTAAGCACGTCGTGTGTCCAACTCCACTACCCCCCATCCTGCCCCTCACCTCACCTCACCTGCCCTGCACCAGCCCCCCCGCTCCACCGCCCTGCAGAACTCCCACAGCGATCCGTCACTGTGTGTACACCAAGTGAGAAACCATCTAGTGAGTCTGCATACCAGAAACACATGCAATGTCACAACAAACTGATCATGCAGCCAAATGGCTCAAATGTGCATATCCCACAATGCACACAAACAGCAGACTTCACTCAAAAGGTGAAGTAATACATTGAGCAGGGGGGCTATGCCTACAACACCACAGGGTGGGGATAATGCATATCAGGAATGTGTCAACCAAATCTGTACCTCATGACTTGTCTGAGTGCCAGACTCACAGAACTACAATGTCCCTGTAAAGAAGTAAGACAGACCAAAGTATGACAACAAGCAAGGATAGCAAAGTAGCAACAAATAATGACAACTAGCCAAATGGCACACACACCCCTTAGGTCAAATTGCACACCTCCACTCCCAAGTGTACACATCTGCCATACAGAAAACACCATTCCACATCAGTCCTGGTGTCAGTTGCCCATGACACCATTATGTGCATGTAAACCTATCTGTTTAAGTCAACTGTGTCAGTGACCAAATATGCATTCATGGTTGTTATCATCCACACACAAATCCATGCATTGAATATTCGTAACCAGGACAGCATGTATCATCCATGTGACCAGCTGCATGTCACATACACAAACACACATCACCCTGCCATTTGCATCTGTTGGCAGGGTGGTGGTGACAAGGCCTGAGCACCACAAATATGCATTGGAAATCCACATCCATCTGATCCAGGGCCACTTACACATCACACGTGGGGTCAACGTTGAGGGCAATTGTTGTTGACACAGTCTGTCCAGCTAGCAACAACAATAGAAACTCACGCAGCACCATACTCACAACAGGTAAGCCAACAGGAGGGCAGTAACCAATGCTCACAAGACAAATCACAATAGACAAAGCTACCTGGATGCACATGTGTACAGCATAGTGCAGCACACATTGAAACAGCAAGTAGGCCTTAGTAGCCAATGCGCCTAAAGGGGGCCCTCCTCACACATAATCTTGCAACAAACATGTGCAGTACACAGCAAAGGTGCGGGTCTGTGAGCCACACTGACAATGCAAGTGACAGTGCATGATGAATACCATGCCTGCACCCCAAACATCTCCACATGGTGCAGGCCACGTCACTGAGGTGGCTGAGTGTGGCCCACATCCTTAAAGGAGCAGGTCACACTCTGACACATCCTCGTGTACATACAACCCCTGGCGTAACTAATCTAAAATAAACTAACTAGAATTAAGAGAAAAAGTACCTAAACTATCTACCCTAACTAATCCTAAACACGCAAAACATATCTAAGACATCAACCCCAACCCCCACTCCCACCCTTAAGGCACATCACGAGACATGACAAAGACATCTAAGCTATACATAAAATAACTACATATTTAACCTACACAAAGATATATTATTTTCTTTTATTTTTTATTTTTTCCAAAAGACATCAACCCCCCACCCAAAGGAAAAGGAAACTTATCCCCAAATACTGTACAATAATTAAAATCTAAAACTACCTTAAAATCTGACACTAACTATACCTACACTAAAACTACACTACCTAACACTTAAAATACTTACCTAACACTACCTAAAATACAAGATAAAACATTGGTGTAAGGGAGAAGAGGGGAATGGGGCACAACATGTCCAGACATTATGGTAGTCCAAGGTGTTTTTTTATGTCCTCAAGGTGCCTTGTCTGCTCGGCCATTTCCCGCCTCATCTCGGCCAGCAGCACGTTATTGTCCATAATGAGCCTCCTGTCCCGGACAGTAAATGGCATCACCTGATCCGCAGGGGCAGGTGGGATTGTCCCTTGGGTGGGAGTTGTTGTAGGGGGATGGGACACTGACTGTCCACGCTGGGACCCACCACTAATGCCAGAGGGGCCTGGGATGACCTGTGTGCCACTGCGTCTGCAAAGTGTTGCCACCTCGGTCACTGATTTCCACGTACCAGCCGCCCGGTCCTCCTGGTACCTTCGCACCATGTTGCGGTACCCCTTTGCGACCTTCTTAATATGTATGTACCGCTCCTTCCTCACCTGGAAGGCGTGTGACTCCGCTGGCGTCATGTTGTCTGTAAAATGTGAACAATGGGAAATTGTGAGTCCTTTAGACTATGTCAATGTTCTCCATTCAAATCTATAATACAAGATCACTTCAAAATGGAGCCTACACTCTAGCGTAACTATGTGAAGTCAGAGAGTGACCTGGACAACTAAATGTTGAATCCTGGATCACTGACTACATGCTGGGGAGAATGACATGACAGTGCATGGCATGGGGCATGTACTGTCACAACTAACTTAGACTGACAGTGTCAAAATATGTTGCCATGACATTCCCTGACTGAGGGTGACATGTACAAGGAATCAGAGGAGGGAGGCATTAGCCCTCAGTGTGTACCCCCACCCTCATCGTGACACAGTGCTGCATCAAATGTACAATGTCATGTGCAGCCCTGTGTGTCCCACAGCAACTGTGTGCAGTTCATCAAGCCAGCACTAACACAGGCACTCTTGCACAAGAGTGCAAGGGTGTCTGTGTTTAGGGGGGCTTGTTAATGTGTAGGAAGGTTACCCTACCTGCACAGGAGCAATCCTGGGACAGCCCTACTCACACTTTCATCTGTGCTGCATCATGCAGCACACATGGAAACACGTTGGTTGGCTGAACACTGACTTGTACATGAGGCGCTGTCCCTCTCTCCACCACTACTTCACAATGGGTGACGCGTTGCTGCTACAAAGGGGGAAACATCCTTTCCTCTAAATTGTTACACATGCATGTCTTGGATCCGCTAATATCACTCCGTAGTAAAGCCAAATACGCAGGCCTTTACAATGCAAACTGTTACAATGCATTCATCATTGTAACGGCACCCTGGAGTCATAATGGTTATAGTGTTGTTATGGGTAATGCTTTCTCACAGATAGCGTTCTAGAGGCCTGCATTGTAAAATATATGGCACAGCAATAAATGCAGAGCTAAAGCATGCGGGGTAAATGCATGCGGAGTAATGTCAACAATTGGGACAGAGGAGCTCGTACACCTGATCCAGAGTCGGTCAGGATATGACCCCAAGGAGACAGCTTGACAACACCATTGCAGTGGCCAAACATGCCAATGAGATTCATAGGGCCATCTTTGCTAGGTGTTTCGGGAACATGCCATTGATATGCTTGACTCAAAGCTATGCACTGCCACTTCTGTGAAGCTGGTATGCAGCACACCTACGAAATCCCAGTGCAGACCTGGGTCTGAGCACGCACGGCCTGAAAACCACTGCCTCCTTGTGCATGATCGGGCACGCATGCACAGTCATCTCAGTCAAGGATGTACATGCATTCCATGTCTGCTGCTACTCATCGGCAACACCACTTACATGTCTCCTCTCCTATCAGTGCGCTCCGTAATCCACATGCATGTGCTGTGGTGACCGAACCCATAGATCTAATTTCCATGTGTATCACTGACTGGGGATGTGCAAAGTCACAACTGGGAGACAAATGCATTGCTCCACCTTCACGTACAGATTTGTACACACTTCTGACTTCCACAATACATCATCACACTGTAGTCCTGATACATGTGATACACACCCATACTGCATACTACAATGTTGGTCATTTGACACAGACATTTATCACACCGCACTGTGCCAATATATGATGTCCAAACTCACCAGTGGCGTGTGGGTCCTGGAATCTGTCGATGTCCCCCCGTGTGATGATAGGTCGTCCAGCTGTGAGACAACAAAAGTAATTTGTGTTGGTATCATACGTTAAATCACACGTGTCATATTCATCATACAAATCCTCACCATTACTGGAAATGCTACGTAACTGTAGGGTTGCGTTTCATGTTGGCTACATGATTGGGTCTACTTTGCCTGCCAGTCACACAAGACCTGTGAATGCGGAGTCTGGCCAAACAAGACAATAATGCTAGCAAACCAGCACATACTAGTTGTATGACACATTCACAAGGCCCCATTTCTACACGCAACATGATGTAATACATGCTCTGTGTACAAATGCATCGCTGCAGATCGCACACGGCAGTTTCACAAATGTTGGTGGTGTATGACACTCTGGAGATGTCCTATTTCCTTTGAGCATTTGTTCCTATCTCATACATTGTCACACAGAGACTATGTACAAGAGCAGCGTAGCTAACGTACCATAATTTATGAGGACAGCATTTTTACACTTCCTTTTGGGCAGCACACAGGTCACAGAAACAATGCCTTGGATTGTTCATGTACAGTCACCCTTCCTGTACACAAACAATCTTTATCCTGCACGGTATTTTTGCACAGGTGTGCCAGCTTTGGCACAACAGTGCTAAGTGTTGCTCCAGCGCAGTGGGTAACACAAACTTACACCCTATGCTTGCCAATATGATGCAGCCTTGTGTCTCTGATGTGCCAACATTATGCGTGAACACATTATGTCTCCCGCCTCACTCTGCAACATTTTTGCACTTGGACACCAGTGTGTCCCACACGGAATATTTTGTTATACGTTACAGTATTCATGAATAAATATCAGAGTTTGAATTTAGCACACTCTAGGCCACCGATGAGTCCCATGTAGTCCAAGAGGTCACCCTCCCGGGCCAGGCTATCCTGCCAGCGGTGTTTCCACTGGCGCACAGTGCGGTCAACTCCAAATACGCGCAGCATCTGCACCCGCACACGCTCCCACCTCTCCTTACGCACACTGACTGGGTATCCAGCGAGGATACGGCCTCCCCTCTCCACCATCAAGGGCAGGTTAAACTTGATGAACCATAGGAAGCCCCCCAATGCCCCCTCGGACATCCTGCCCTCCATGCCCACACCCATCTCCCTGCACACACCTAACCCCACTGCCAAAAATGAAGAAACCCTAGATAATATCCCCAACAACTACAAATAAAGTTAACTACCCCAAGGCAAACACCCGACAAGATTGAGGACAGGAGACAATAAAACACGTAAAAACAAGGACACCACACTTCACAGAGACACTATCGACAGGACACAGGACACAGCAACACTCTCAAACTCTCAAATATGCAGCACACATCACCAAACACCTCCAACACTCTCCACAATCACCAGCAATGTGCTCAAAAGAGAAAGTGAAAGTGCACAGCACTCCTCCAGTAAACAGGAAGCATGCAGACATCACTTCCTGTGTGTATGCGGCCCGTTTTTTGACTTAGCGATGAAAATCTGCACGCAAAAAGGCTTTGGGGGAACATTTCGTATAGTTCAATGTGTCTAGCGATGTATTTTCCATTGCTGATATAAAAAATACATCGCAAACTCGGAAATGTGGGCAGTTTTGCACGCTAAGTGCAAGTTATTACACAGATTAACAGTCTCATTTGAAATTACATTTCTTGGCACAAAGAACACCATGAGATGCTTGCATTGACCCCAAATGACACCCTTAATTTCATAATTGACCCCAAATGACACCCTGATATTCATACTTTACCACTATTGACACCATATTTGTAATTTTTAGCCACATGTGACACGCTGAACATTAGAATTTTGTGACACATTTGACACACTAACATGTCTGGTTTGGAACATATCTCACCCTAAACAGCATCTCTGTTCAGAGGTGACATATCCCCCCTAATTTTTAAATTGGGATATTGTTACCACTTAATGTTACTTTTTTTTATTTTTTTATTATTGTATTTACCTTTTTCTGTACATACAACAAAAAAAACAAAAATCATATACAAAATCAATATCTTACAGAAGACAAAAAATGAAATTATACAACACCACTACACAGTCTAATGCAAATGAAATATGACGAGCAATGAAGGCAAAATCTGAGGTTATACATGAGCAGTCTGTTAGCGTGATCAATAGGACATTTACAAAGGAAAGAGAAACCAATAATATCATACAGACAGTTTAATATCAGGAGTGCATCGTCTCAAGTCCAGGCCTCAGCCCCATCCCAAGTTCCCTGGAGCCGTCAGAGAATGCACTGATTAGTCTGTCCCCCCCATGGTGGTAAGTGGGGGGGGGATGCACGGGCTCGAGTCGCCATATATGTAGTATACAAACCCCAAAAGTTCTTAGGGCGATTCCTAGGGGGTAACAATTCACTATACGCTTCTGTTTGGATATTACAATACAACATGTCTCTAGACCATTGTGACAGGGTGGGAGGAGGACCTCGCATCCAGTGTATTGCAAGGACACGCTTAGCAATTAATAAGGCCATATCAACTATACGTCTAATGGGCTTCTGTAGGTTCTTAGAATAGCCAAGTAGAGCCAACAGCGGGTCAGGTCTAAGCGTTTCCTGTGTGACTGCGCTTAACTCAGCGAAGATTTGCAGCCAGAAAGCCGCAATGGTAGGGCACAACCAGGCAAGGTGTATAAAGTCAGCCTCACTCGCCCCACATCTCTCACAGTTAGCCGTCTCACGCAACCCGAACCCTCGCAACCTCGCCGGTGTGTGATAAATCCTGTTGAGGAACTTGAATTGTACCAGGCGGTGCCGGCCATTCAGCGAGATTCGCTTGGTGGCCTCGCAACAATATGTCCACATGCTGTCGTCTATCAAAATCTCCAAGTCGGACTGCCATGCCAGCCTTGCCTTAGTATATGTGTATCGCCGCAGCTCCAGAGTTCTATGGTAAATCAGGGAGACCATGCGCTTCGGGGAGCTAGCTTGTATCAGGGCCGTGAAGGAGCGTACCTCTGGGGGCTCCTGTAGATCCTCCCCAAGCAGCTCTCTCAATGCACTGCGGGCCCGGAAACTTAATGTTACACTTGATGTAATAATGCGGAGGAGAAACATGCACACAGGGTATGTGTGTAGTATTTTTTATTTGCATATACTGTGCTTGGGGTCATTTTGAATGTATATATGATTGCTGAGAACACTCACGATGTGACGTGCTCAGGTGAAGAAATTGGTGATGATTCTGTTCCTTCGGGCTGTTCCTGCTGCAGAAGCTGTGGGGTGTGCTCCACCTGCCTCATCTTCCTCATCATCCTGATCATCGTCCGGTGCATCTGGCACTTGGATCCATGTGGCATTGGTGCGTAGACATATATTGTGCAATACACAACATGCTATGATCATCTTGCACACCATTTCTGGACTGTACAACAGTCTTCCACCTGTGATGTCAAGGCACCGGAACGTGACTTTAGCACGCCAAATGTGCGCTCCACTATGCCCCTGGTGTGTCCAAGGGCCAAATTATACTGCCTCTGGGCCTGGGTGTTGGTGGCTCGGAGGGGTGTCATCATCCATGGGGTGAGTGCATATCCTTGATCACCTGTAACATGTAATGGAGAGATGTGTCCATTAGTAGTTATGCATGCTGTGTGGGCAGTGTTAATAGTTTTGTGGTGTGTGATTGGGGCTACTTTGGGATTGATGTTAGCCATGTGTAGCTTCTGACAAAATGATCAGCATCTATGCGAATTACATTGCCTCACAGCAGCTCGTCCCTCCCCCGAGCCTATTTGCTTGTGTGCACTACGCGGCTGCATCACTAGCACTCCAACATCGCACCAATGTCAGGCCTGTCTGCACATGTCCGCTAGCCTGACACCTACACCAGCAGGGTCCCTGGATCTCCTAACATCTAGCGCTACCACTCATCTGCACTCCTCGCAGTCAACGCCAGGAGAACGTTTAGATGCCAATGGGCCACACCAGACATGGCTCACGTTCTGTTCAGCTGCTGCCGCTAGACCTTCCCCACCGCACAACACCTGCAGTTTCCGATCCAGACCTGCCACAAAGCAAAAGTCTGCGACACCCTCACCTGCAGGGCTCACGGAGGGCGGGAACGCTTCGCAATCAACATCAACTTCATCTCATGCCACGTCATCTACTCCATTGACTATGTACTCATCCATGAGCGGAGCCTCCACCTCACATACCACAAGAACTCAGAATCCATTACCCTCTGGCAGATGCTTGCTAACATCGAACTGAGCCAACTCTTCTCAACACTGATCCACAAGGCAGGGCACACCTTTGACCTCATCATCACATGTGGAAACTGCGTCCACTTCATCAACAACACTCAACGCCCATGGTGTGACCAGCACAGCATACACTTCCTCATCGTGAAACCCAAACCCACAGCCGGCACCACACAGAGTTACTGGAGCACAGTCACCAAGGATCTGGTACACTCCACCAGCAACAGCCACACCACTGCAGGCAACGCCAACAGCACTGTCCGGAATTTCAAAACATGTATCTCCAACTGCGCATACACACTTGCACCAATATGCAACTCCAACATACAGCGTGCTATGAATGCCACCTTGGTCACCAACATCAAAGATGACAGATGCATCTGCAGACGCCTTGAGTAGAACTGGAGCTACATGAAGGGAACCATTTGACATCACCACCTACAAGGACACCTAGCTCATACTCTCCCTCAACAAGGCACACACACACACCAGACTGGGGTTCCAGGGAGGATTGCAGCAAGTTGCAACATGGATGTTCAACAGCTGGGGTGTGCTCTACATAGAGGAGACATTAGTCCTCATCCTCATGACCACACCATCAGCATGTGGCAACACCTGGTGGGCCAGCGCCTTCGGCAGCCCTCCCCACCACAACTCTAGGTACCTAGGCATCGTACTCGACTCCTCCCTCTCCATGTACAAACAGGTCTACGCAGTGGCCTGCAGCTGCTTCGACAGCCTCTGCATCCTCCATGCTACCTTCACATGGTTCCCACCCCCGTCAGGTAGGACAGTCACCATCCCTGTCATTGCCATCAGACTGGACAACGGAAAAGCACTATATGTCCACATGGACATGTCCGTGCTCTGCACACTCAAGACTGTCCGGCACACCACCGCAACACTCGGCCTTGTGTACATTCTCTCTTCGTCAGTCGAGTACCTCCATCGCACATGCTTGGTTCCCACCTCTCACCACATTTGCAATTGTGTGGCAGAGGGGCTATGCCTTTGGGGATGGTTTGTCTACATGGCTGGCCCCAGTTACCACAGTAACTTGTGTTGTTGTGTCTGGTAGGTGGGCATGTTGATTGTCATGTTGTATGTGAGTTTGGAATGTGTGCATTCTCACAGTTGTGTGTTCTATGATTGTGGAGTTAAGGTGTGTGGTGTGTTCAGTTAGTACTTACCAACGAGCAGTGCATTTCCATATGTGCCATCCTGAAAGCGCTGGTTAATGATGGACTGGCGGAAGATGTAGGAATCATGCACACTGCCTGGGAACTTGGCTACAACATTGGTGAACAGGCCCCGGTGGTCCACTATTGCCTGCACATTGATGGAATGTGTGTGCTTTCTGTTGCGGTATAATTGGGCAGTGTCTGCACGGGGCACAAGTAGGACATGTGTGCAGTCAATTGCTCCCAACACATGCGGGAAGCCAGCTATGGTGTAGAACCCTTGCTTGGTCTCCAGCTGTTCCTGCGCAGTGTTGGGGAAGTGAAGGTGCTGGGGTATCAGGCTGATTATGCCATCCAAAACAGTTGTGAGGAACTTTGATAGGGCTGGTTGTGAGACTCCTCCGACTCTGGCAGTTGTTGGTTGGAATGTACCTGAGGCCAACATGTGCAGCACAGCCAGCAGCTTTGTTTGCGGAGGGATGTTGCTCATCCGCTGTGTTGGTGCTGTCAGCCCGTGGGCTATCTGTGTCAGGATGCGTAGGATTGATGTCCTTTTGAGCCTGTAGTGGGCAATGACATCCTCTGGCGTTAGGTTGGTGAGGATGGTGCGTCGGCGATAGACCCGCTGTCTTATTTGGCACAGCCTCGGTGGTGGTCCTGGGGGAGGTCGCATTGGCGGTGGTTGTTGTGGCCTTCTTGGTGCTCTAAGCTGCATGATTAGTACCTCCATGGCATCAGTGGATCATCAGATGAGGCTCTGGGCTAGTCTCCCTTATATACTGCTATTTTTCACCATTTTTAAGACCTCCTTTTGTTTGATCTTAAGTTCCTGCAGCTAACGGGCCTTAGCGGCTGTTTTTTATCGCAACGCTGGTCCGGGCGATCGTTGAGAATATCGCGTAGTGGGGTTAGCGTGCGTTTTAGCACGGGAACGCCTACATTGCATATGATTAGCGATAGTTGTCGTTGACATCGTTGACGATGTTGTAAGCGGCCGCTATCGCCAGAAAGCTGTTGCTAACAGCTGTTAGCGACAGCTTGTGAATGGGCGCTTTAGCGGCAGAAAAGTGCCGCTAATGCGGTGATATCGGCTTGTGAATATGCCCCTAGGAGTCTCTAGGCCCTGCATGAGGGTGCTGTGGATAGTGCCACTGTGTGAAATTTTCCCTACTGCTGGATTCTACCAGTGACTTTTGGTTGAGTCAGTGAAGGTTTGGAAGCAGGCCTACTGCACTGTTTGCCAATGAAGCAGTGCAATTTCAGCTCTACCCTTACGCGTCACAGAGGCGCAATATTTACATACACTTGTGTGCCTTAACTTTATTAATGTGACCTGAAGTATTCAAATATATTATTGAAATGCTTTCACTATAGAACACTAGAGATTTATAAACGTGTGCATATTAATGTTTAGCCTAACCACGAAGAAATTTAGTTCTCATGCATATTTACACTTATGTTTCAAGTTATGCTGCATTTATTTGAAAGTGCATTGCATATGTAGCATGATTCATTTACTTATATCATCACATTTGTATTAAGCTAATTCAACTAGGCCTGGCTTTCGAAATGTATTTTTCTGCTGGCCTTGCATGTTCTCTCCTCTGCAGGTGCCATTTCAAGGCTTCGGTAGGTAGAGAAAGAAGCATTGCGTATTAATGTTAGGGAGGCCTGAGAGAGAAAATCTTGGCTGGGATGTGGAGAACCAACGAGCTGAAGAGTCCTCCTATTGTCCTATTCATCCCGTATCAGGAACGGTGTGATACTCAAGGTCATTGTTAGTGTCCAGGTTTCGTGGGATGAGAAAATCTAGCAATGTTGCTATTGCATAACATGATGTTCCATTGGTCCCTGGAAAGGTGGTGTGAGTTCTGGGAAAAGATGAAGTATCTGTGCGTTTTAATTAGTGTTCACTCCTGTGGGCAAAACCCCTATAGGCACTAATATACAAGAAGTCAACTTTTCATCGAGGTCTTAGAAGAACAGACAAAAGAGCAGTTATGTTCATGAGACAACCAAGGATCGTATGAAAAAGTAGAATTTTTACAAGGGGTTGTCCCTTCTTTTATAGAACCTCCATAGAATATCTGTCCTTCAGCACCCACATCACTGTCTGACGAGGAAGAGGACACCTTCTTCCCAACTCTCCAACTTGCGCGTTTCTTCTTGTTCATTGATGCAGACAATGTAGGCCCAATGTCTGCTTGGTGGTATGTTGCATCCGTTCTAGAGAGAGACAACATGAGACACTTAGAAAGAAGAAGCCACTTCATGAAATGTCTGTACTAGCCCTTAAACAATGTGTAAGGTCTTCTACAACATCACAGAAGTATATTCTAATACAACTGGAGTACACATCAACACTGGGTGGGTGAAAGCAAGGCTAAGCCGGACCCCTTGGGATTCACACTTACAGATAAATCAAATGTCTCTGCAGCAGTAGCCTTCAGAAATGTGGATTTCACATAAACCTATCTTCCACAGAAAAGCAATGATACATCTCTGTAGCCAATCTGTTTGCTTTTGGGTTTTAATTTTTATTCCTACTCTACCTTACTTTTTTGTTTTTTTCAACAACAAAAAAAAGAAAAGAGAAAGAAAACCCGAGAGGACCTTGGGTTAGACAAAATGACACATTAAATACTTTGGGGCAGATTTACAAGCCCCTTGCGACACATTTGCGCCGCTGTTGCGTCACTTCTGTGACGCAGCGGCGTCGTAAACGATGCGCCATGTTGCGACAAATTTACAACGTGACGCATCTAGGGAGATGCGTCACGTTGTAAAGCCCTGCGTCACACTATACCTGCAAGGCTCGCTTCACAACCCACTCCGAATGTATCAAAGCACTTGTATAACAACAAATTATATGAAAAATATATATATTTTAATCAGTAAAGACTGGTTTTTTACTGATTAATATATATATATTTTTCATATAATTTGTTGTTATACAAGTGCTTTGATACATTTGGAGTGGGTTGTGAAGCGATGCTTGTTGGTGGATATGAGTATGGTTATATTTGAGGCATGAATGTTGCTAAATAGGTTTTGACCAAAGGGAATCCTTTTTTCAACTTTATGGTTATTGGGAGCTCTATCCCTTTGGTTTATAGAGCCCCTCTCCTTGATTTGAAGGTCACATTATACCTGCGCCAGGTATAATGTATGCAGGGTGGGCGTTCTCACGCAAGAAAGCCTCGTAAAAGTGACGCAGTGAAATCTACAAGATTTCACTGAGTCACTTTTACGACGCCGCTGCATCAAAACCATACGCCTGCTTGAAGCAGGCGTAAGGAGTGACGCAGCACAGAAAGTATAGGCCGCCCCTGAGCAGTGCTGGAGTTGCGTCGTGGTTGCGACACGACTCCAGCACTGCGTCACCTTTACGCCAACAGATGTTTCATGCATCAGTCAATCCTTGCGCCACGGTGCGCCGCATTGCAAATCCGACGCATCCATGGTGGCGCAACGTTTTTTTTTACGTGGCACATCTTAACTGACGATATGCAGAGATGCGTCAGTTCTTGTAAATCTGCCCCTTTGTGTGCTGCTGTACTGGTTATATACATTCATTATTAATCTATTTATACTTTTACCCTGTAAAGTTTTCCCTAAAAGTTACATTCTGTCAGATCCCTCTTGTAGATATATCAGAGATGATGTTCTAATGAGCACTATCAGTTCATTTAGATGACTGGATACCGATAGAGTGGTTTTTACGACAGATCCCAGCATGGCTCATGATAAAAAGTGCAGGTCTGCATCAACATTGTGTTCTCGCATATGTAGCCAGGAAGACCATGATGCAGCAAAAGGATAATACGAATTGCTGCCTCTGTGCTATATTCATCAGGGTGAATTGTAAAGTTTTGGAAACAAAAGGCCTTTTTGTACAAAACACTTGTCGCAAAATACTGGTGTTTTTGCAAGCAATGTGGAATTTAGCGAACTTAACTATGTAGATCCCATTGGACCCCAACTCGGGAGTCAGTACATTTTTTATTTTTGCAACTGGATTGCTGTTGGAAAGCTTTGATACATCTCCTAAGAATTGCTATTTGGAAGGGAACGTTACGACACATGCCTTCCAAATAACGATTTCTAATGGAGTTGCAAACCCGTTTTAGGATTCAGTCTTGCTTTACTGACTCCTAAAAAAGGGCTTGTATACATGGAAAAAATGTCTTTGCTCGCAAACCGTTTGAATCGCTGTTTCAGACTGTAAAAGCATTTTGTTCACAAGGCCCAAAAATTAGTCTTTAGGAATTGGTTAAGTGTTGTTGCAACTCCTAATGCTCCTGCTTTCAGATAGTTAGCTAAATGTTCTTTGGGGAAAGGTCCAACAGTGCTCCACGTCTGAGTGAATCCTGTTGGCCAGTGTTCTTCATCATTAATACCGCTAAGTCCCTTTGAAGGAATCATTATATTTAGCTGAAGTCCAGAGCCATGGGTGCAGATTGGCTCCACCTGGGCAGTAAGCACATTATTCTATGGAGACAATATGCTATTCATAGCCAGACCCCTACTTCACCTTGAAGGTAACCGGGAGATTTTGGCCAAAAGGTTTGGAAACAGACCTTAGATTTAAATCCACTTGCGTATCACCGGCAAATGATTAAATGCTTACCTCCGGTAGAGGTTAAACAGTAGAGTGAGATTTATGTTATGGAGACCAAGTAACACTGGAGAACCTTACGGTAGCCCATATGACAGCAGAGATTCCCGAGAGCAAAAAGGGGGCTAAAGAAACTCACTGAGTGAACCCCAGCAGATAATCTCCTTAGCAGGAGGAAGTAGTCCACAGTATCCAGTGCTAAGGATAGATGGAACATGACCAGTAAACAGCTTGCACCATCATCAGTAAACCAGAGTGCGTCGTTGTATAAACCAAAGGTGATTTCTTTGCAGTTTCTTAGTGTAAAGCCTGACTGCAAATGTATAAAGGTGAGAGGCAGTTGTCCCTGTAGCTAGCTTACAACAATTTTCACTAAGATTACCACGGGTCTATAATTGGCCGAGATAGCGGGATCCAGATTACATTTTCTCAACAGGGGGACCACACCTCCTTTATTAACTGGTCTATCGCATACCACTATTTGAAAGAGAGGTTGACTACATGACTGACAATTGAAATGAAGTTGAATGTGAAACACTTAAGTGGCCATGTTAGTTCGAGATCGACGAGTGAGTGTGTGGGTTTGAGTAAGCGCAGAATGGGTTGTAGGTCCTGTGGAGAAGGCTGCTTAGTAGAGCAGCCTGACCAGAGAGACGGAGGCCATTTGTCAGTTGCGGGCATCTCTTGCTTTTTAATCTTAACATGGAAGAAGAAATTCTGATCCTCACAGCGTTGACACACCAGGGTTCCCTAAGTAGTAGTGAGTGGGGGTTTTAGCTGCTTTGATCCGTTAAAGGACTTATGACCTATGACTCTAAAGAACTCTAAGTCAACCCTTGGCCGCTAAGAACTTTGCCAAGTAATGTTTATTTGTTTCTTTGAGAGCAATTATATACTTTCTGATAATGAGGTGCTGGAATTCCCATCTGCAGGTTATCTGTGTTTTCTACAATGTTACGCCACCCTATGGTTGGCTTACTTCATTTGATTTAATTGAAGGTTGAACTGGAAGTGGGTTGCAACTGACTTCTTGAACCATGGAGCAGATAAACATAGAGTTCATTATGGCAGAAAACATACCAAAAGTGAGAACCCCGGGTGTAACAGATGCCTTCATCCGGAGTAACATCTTGGTTCTCTTGCCTGGGGGGCATCTGATAAACTAGTTTTAACCATGGAGCACTATTTATACTCAACAAAAATCATCATGAGATGATTTTGGGCATGATGAAAGATGAGGACATTAAATTTAAAGAAGGTTCCCTCATGTTGAAAATGTAGGTTTTCTTACTCACTTTTTAGTGGAATATCAAGTGAAACTTTGTGAAAACATCCTGAGTCATGCTTTGTTAGTCTTGATTCAAGAGATCAAATGTCCTTTCTTCAATTGCTTCTTTATCAAAAATTGCTGGTTAAAGGTTTAATGGTGAGCAAGTCATTTCTACTTAGAAGCTTGAAATCTTCATCAGAAATGTCAATTGATGACTAAATAGTTGAAATGAAATTTTTGGGAATTTTTGGAAAAATCATTCTCCTGCACCTCAGAAAAATAAAATATTTTCAGTAACATAGGCGGTCAGTATGTCGCTCGTTATGATTAACTTTTGTCCTAGTATTCTCCAGGCATCGTTTGATATTAATTTTACTATTTTGAAATAAATGTAATTTTGCCTTCCTTAATTTATTTTTGTTTGTATTCTAGGTAACACTGTTTACGTCTTAAATATAGATCTTCATTTAGGTAAATGAGTTCCAACACGAGTACCCTGGCTCTGTATGTGTTAATTGTCAGACCTAATAAAACCGATGCACCAGGATTCAGAATTTAATGGGTGCGATGATTATCAACATTTATGAGTTAAGCTCCTTAAAATGAGGCATAACATACAAAATGCTCCACATTATGTTCCAGTATTTTCAGGGTAGTTTCACCGGCAAATATGGGCACGTTTCGGATGCCAATATGTAAAATATCAGGTATGTGAACTTTACCACACCCTGTAATTACGGAATATGGTAAACTTCTCACAACTCATGTTTTTGACCGATGCGCAAACAGGTGCCATATTAGTATGTTTTAAGATTCATTTGATAATTACGTTTTTACTCCAGTGAAATGAGTCACACATTGAAAGTGTGTACCCTGAATTAAAAGGAAACTCTATTTGTCGAAGTACAGATACCCACATTCAGAGAGCTATTGGAGTCACAAACACAGATAGAAACATCCAGAGATCTCTGAGGGACACAGACCAACACCCAGAGATCTCTGAGGGCCACAGACCAACATCCAGAGATCTCTGAGGGCCACAGACCAACATCCAGAGATCTCTGAGGGCCACAGACCAACATCCAGAGATCTCTGAGGGCCACAGACCAACATCCAGAAAGCTCTCGAGTCAGAGACATAAATACCCATATCCAGAGAGCTCTGTAAGTCATCTCCAGATGCCTCTCAGAATCGAAGACATTGTTACCCATATACAGAGAGAGCCCCGGGTGTCACACACACACACAGATACAAACATCCAGAGAGCTATTGGAGTCCCAAACACAGATACAAACTTCCAGAGAGCTATTGGAGTCACAAACACAGATACAAACGTCCAGAGAGCTATTGGAGTCACAAACACAGATACAAACGTCCAGAGAGCTATTGGAGTCCCAAACACAGATACAAACTTCCAGAGAGCTATTGGAGTCACAAACACAGATACAAACGTCCAGAGAGCTATTGGAGTCACAAACACAGATACAAACGTCCAGAGAGCTATTGGAGTCACAAACACAGATACAAACGTCCAGAGAGCTATTGGAGTCACAAACACAGATACAAACGTCCAGAGAGCTATTGGAGTCACAAACACAGATACAAACGTCCAGAGAGCTATTGGAGTCACAAACACAGATACAAACGTCCAGAGAGCTATTGGAGTCACAAACACAGATACAAACGTCCAGAGAGCTATTGGAGTCCCAAACACAGATACAAACGTCCAGAGAGCTATTGGAGTCACAAACACAGATACAAACGTCCAGAGAGCTATTGGAGTCACAAACACAGATACAAACGTCCAGAGAGCTATTGGAGTCACAAACACAGATACAAACATCCAGAGATCTATTGGCGTCACAAACACAGATACAAACGTCCAGAGAGCTATTGGAGTCACAAACACAGATACAAACGTCCAGAGAGCTATTGGAGTCACAAACACAGATACAAACGTCCAGAGAGCTATTGGAGTCACAAACACAGATACAAACGTCCAGAGAGCTATTGGAGTCACAAACACAGATACAAACGTCCAGAGAGCTATTGAGAGTCACAAACACAGATACAAACGTCCAGAGAGCTATTGGAGTCACAAACACAGATACAAACGTCCAGAGAGCTATTGGAGTCACAAACACAGATACAAACGTCCAGAGAGCTATTGGAGTCACAAACACAGATACAAACGTCCAGAGAGCTATTGGAGTCACAAACACAGATACAAACGTCCAGAGAGCTATTGGAGTCACAAACAGATACAAACGCCCAGAGAGCTATTGGCGTAACAAACACAGATACAAACGTCCAGAGAGCTATTGGAGTCACAAACACAGATACAATGTCCACACACAGATACAAACGTCCAGAGAGCTATTGGAGTCACAAACACAGATACAAACGTCCAGAGAGCTATTGGAATCACAAACACAGATACAAACGTCCAGAGAGCTATTGGAGTCACAAACACAGATACAAACGTCCAGAGAGCTATTGGAATCACAAACACAGATACAAACGTCCAGAGAGCAATTGGAATCACAAACACAGATACAAACGTCCAGAGAGCTATTAGAATCACAAACACAGAAACACTCATACAGAGAGCTCTGAGGGACACAGTCCTACATCCAGAGAGCTGTGGGGGTCAGAGGCACATCCAGCGAGCTCTATATGTCACGGACATAGACATCCACATCCAGAGACCTCTCAGAATCGAAGGCATTGATACCCACATCAAGAGAACCCCAGGTGTCACACACACAGATACATGCACCCAGAGAGTGCTAGGAGTCACTGACACAGATAATTAGATCCAGACACCTCCAGATATCAGAGACACATAAACCCACATCCAGACAGCTCTGGGAGTCAGAGGCACAAACACCTGCACCCAGAGAGCAAGCAAGGTACCCACATTCAAAGAGACAAGAGACACAGATATCCACACCCTGAGATCTCTAGGAGTCACAGACATAGATGCCCAGATACAGAGACCTCTGAGAGTCAACGGCAGATCTAACCTAAGCCAGAAAGCTCTGGGAGTCTCAAACACAGATACCCAAAGGGCTCTCGGTGTCACAACACAAATTCCCACATCAGCATACATAATTGAATCAAAGGCCTAGATGCCACCACCAAGTGAGGTCCTTGAGTTACAGACACATATACCTACTACCTCCTCTGGTGAGTGCAAGGAGGAATAGAGAGACACCCTCATCCACAGAAACCAAGAGTCAATGAGTTCCAAAAGTCACATACAGAGATCCCCTTATCCAAAGAGCTATAGGAGCCACTGTCACAGAAACCTTCTGCAAGAACTCACATTGCATAGAACTGAGAGCGTTCATAGCTAACTCACCTTCCATGTAGGCATCGCTCAATCTGTTGTGAATAAAAGAGAAAATCATGGTTATGAGGTGAAACGTGAGAGGGCGGTGACCCAGACATAGCTCCACAATTAAGATATCTGGACACACACATTAATAAAATAATGTGGATCAACCAAAAATACATCATTTCTAGAGGTGACCATCAAGAGAGGTTGTGGATTACAGTTTACATAGAAGATATTCAGATCACAAGGAGATGAATGAGTGCATCTCCCACAAGTTACTTGGAGGTAAGGCATATTGAGTAACAATCAAATCCTGCCAGAGCCAGTCATGAATATATTTTATTTAGTGTGGGTTACTGGAACACCTTGCTCCAAATATTGCCTCATTTTAGTGCAGGATATATGAAAAGGCATAATTGCAGATATAAGCATTATGGTGATTAAAATTACGTCAATACATGTACATAATTTGAAAATTAGCAACATGATTGATGTTAATCTGTGAAGCAATCTGAGGTGGAATTAGTTCATTCAGTTCCCTTCCTACCCATTCCTAGATAACGTCTACATCAGCACCAACATCTTGCCAAGATTAGGAGCCTTCTAAACAGTGCACACACTCCTGCTCATCATGTTTGTATTTTTCCAGCCTTCTCCTTGCCTGTAGGTCAGGCCACTCTCAGTCTCTATTATTTCAATGTAGTGCAAACAGCTTGTGAGTATGTCACAGGTGCAACCTTGACACAGACCGTTTGTTCCTTAAAAGCTTTTTCTCGAGTGTCACAGGCAAATTTCTCCTCGAGAGGCTCTAGCACAGGCTTTATATAATATCTTTCAACATTATTTTGAGAAAAGCTAAACTCATGACCTCTGATGTAGAGTGTGAATAAAAGAGTGTGGATTTGCTTGCTCATGCATCTAAAGCTACTGTGTTTTCCAATAGCCATTATATTGCATGACACATATAATACTGATCCACTATCGACCTATAATAAAAAACATTGTTATACTGAAGATATATATAAATTAAATTGTGAACAACATTTTGCATTGTGAAATTTATGTCAATGATAATTAGGCCACGAATAAATGTAGGCTGTGAAGAGGCTCAAAAGCAGAAATAAGGGAAGGTAGGCAACAATTCAAAATGGTAGTAGCTACATGTGCCGTTACCATGGAGATACAATAGGGACAGTGTAGGGACACTGTACCACCACATTGTCTGTAAATGGCGACTTTGACATATGCTTCCCCACATGTCAATTCCCCACTGCTAAGAGAAATATTATGAGTTCAGTGAATCAGTGATGGAGAATGTTTGTGGAATATTGTTTCAAGCACAGCAGGCCTGAATCTAGCCACCTAATGCAGAGAGTAACCTCCAGAAATTGAAAGCTGAAATGTAAAAATGAGCACTCCAAGCTTCCAATTCTTGCTGTCCTGGTTGGGCAGACAAGGCAATTTGGTACCATATGTTTTGTTTCTGTATTAGGATGTATGTTTTGGGAAATCATTCTTATTAGGACGAACTTTTGGACTGGATATAACAAACTCTCCACTTTTGACTATGTTAAATTTTAATCAACAATAAATGCATTGATTGGTAGAATAGGGTTTGTAGAGCGCAAAGCAACCCGAAAGAGTGTCCTGGTGCTAAGCTTGCATGTCTCTTTGTCTCCTTTTCCTTGAATTTACTGACCCAGACTGGCCCAAACCCAGACGCCTGGAGCGACACCTGTGGCCCCGCGCCCTCGGAAAACCGCCAAACCCCACGGACCACGCACGCAACCTGGGAATCATCCTGGACTCCAAGCTCAAAATGGACCGCCAGATCAACTCCGTCTCGTCTTCCTGCTTCCACACCCTCCGCCTCCTTCGTAAGACCTTCAAATGGATCCCCCTCGAACACCGAAAGACCGTCACTCCCGCCCTGGTCAACAGCAGACTCGACTACGGCAACGCACTCTACGCCGGAATAAACAAAAACGTCACCCGCAAGCTACAGAACATCCAGAACGCCGCCGCAAGACTGGTCCTCAGCCTGCCAAAACACTGCCACATTTCCCAGCACCTGCGCACACTCCACTGGCTCCCCGTCGAGGCGAGAATCACCTTCAAGATGCTCACCCACGCACACAAGGCCCTCCACGGCACCGGACCAGCATACCTGAACAGCCGACTCAAATTCCACGCACCCCAAAGGACCCTATGATCAGCCCAGCTCTCCTACGCGGTGGTCCCCCGCACCAGAAAGACCAGATCGGGAGGCCGCTCCTTCTCCTTCCTCGCGGCCAAAGCATGGAACGTCCTTCCGCTCCACCTCAGACAGACAACATCGCTCCCCATCTTCGCAAGAAACCTCAAAACCTGGCTCTTCGACAGACCCCCTCCTTTATGGAATGGAACCTGCTCCCCCCCCCCCCCCCCTAGTGCCTTGAGACCCTTACGGGTGAGTAGTCGCGCTTTAACAAACCCCTCATTTATTGATTGACTGGGCAGATGCATATCGACAAAATAAATTCTTTAACTGTAGGAAAGTATTGAGAAGCGTGCACACAAAATAGAAAAAGTTTAGAAGTATGAACAAAGGGTGTAATTTCAATATGTTGTATGAATAATGTTTTCTTTAAAATGATAAAACACAATCTTTAAAAAATATTTTTTTAATTATTTTCAAATAAAATTCTCAAATGGGACAAGAAATCTTTCAGCTTGTTCCTTGGACCCGATGAGCACCTCAATCTTTCACTCACATACGCACAAGCACACATGATAGTCTGCATGGATGGAAGAAAACACATAGGGGCCGATTATGAAGTCAGTCGGATTGCAACTGACAGCCTGTTGGTTGCGATCCTTCTGACATCTTAACAAACAGTCTGACCGCCGTATTAGGATGCGGGGGTCGGAGGCAGGGGGCGGAGGGACTGACCGCTTCCTATCCGATGGGATTAAGGAGCCCGTCGGGGCAGCGGGCAGAAAGTAATCCCCTACAATGGGGTGGTGCCTGCTCAGGCACTGCGGTAGGGATTACGATGCATGTTTCAGGCAGCCTTTCACAGGCTGTCGGAATTGGACTTTGGGAGCCCCTAGCAGGGCCCCCATCCCTCTGTGACCTCCGCTAAGAGGCCCGGGTGGCACCTGTGGTGCCCTCCCAATCATCGATACCCTGCGTGCCAGGCACCCCATGGTGCCTGGCTCACGGCACCCCATGGTGCCTGGCTCACGGCACCCCATAGTGCCTGGCTCACGGCACCCCATGGTGCCTGGCTTACGGTGCATGGCATGGATGTTTGTACACATCCATTTTCCTAATGCGAATTGTGCAGCTGCCCTTTTCCACCCGCTGCACAAGCCCTATAGGAAAATGGATGTTTACGACCGCCTCATGGGCAGTCCCATCCAAATTTGTCAGATGGAACCACTGACTATTAGTTGGTCGGTTTCCATTCCGACACGATGCCGGTCGGACGCTTGTCCGACCGGCATCGTAATGAGGCCCATATTCTCTCTGCCTATAAAAGCACTGACTTGGCACAATTTGACACATTTGAACTAGAAGAATCCTGATACCTCGGAGAATCAATTCCAGCCTCTTCTATAAATACAATTCACTGTTGTCTTGGACTGAGAGGTAGCGAGCTCTGTGGACGAAACTCTCTTCTGAACTCACCAAGCTCAGTAACACTTGGGCCGGAACAACTAAGAACTGGGTAACGGGGCAACTAACCATGGACATGTCCAAATACAAACTCCTTTGGCGCTATTAAACATGATTCTGACCAAGGTGCAGCATAGAAACAGCCAACTTGCATGTGATCGATGAAGTCCTCTGCGTTCGGCATTAAGGTGGAGCCGCCATTTTAAATGGCATTACAAGGCACCAAGGGGCACGTGGGCCAACAATTTAAAATCATGGTCAAGGTTGGACAATTTCAACTTCACCTCATGAGAAGCATAAAACTGCTGCATCCCAGGCATGGATCTGAGTGGTGTAAGGTCTTGTTCTGCTCAGGAGAGACTAGGGGATATCCATTTGACTGGTCCCCTTTAAAAGCAGACCCTAATCGTCTTAAGTGATCGCTGGTTTCTACATCACCTCATCCTTAATTTCTGTAATCTGGCTTTCCGAAGAGGCTACATGATGACTGTTCGGCAAACAATATCCCTCTATGTAGTAAAGAACAATGCAACTCAAGGTATAGCTCATATCAACAGGGCTGACCATGGTATAATTTTGTATGAATGATGACAATGTTCATGGAGGAACAATTTTACAACACACTGTTTACACCAGGCTCTGTACCCACAGCACATTACCAATCCAGGCCCAGAGCTTGACATGTAAACATTAACTATAACCACTGTCACACATGTCCATGTAGATCATTTCCTCTCTGTCACTGGTCACTAGCTCCCACTGTAGAAAGTCACCCCTCTCCTTTAACTCGGACAAGGTAAGCTGGATGGTTGACTCATAGAGATTCATCACTCTCTGGGGCCTCACCCAGTGGTTCAGCACCCTCTCCCGCAGCACTCTCCTTTGTTACAGGAAACACAGGTGAAAAGTCAGTAGTCTACTCCCATCCAGTCTTCTACAGCTGCCTGTGGCTGGTCAGTGCTCCTCGCAGGTGTCACAGCAGGTGAGAATGTTAGTAAACATTCACCTATAGCTCACTTTTTCTTAACTAAGGAGACAGTAGAAGCTTCTGCTGTCTGATATAAAACACACTGTCGGGGAATTTGAAGGTCTCCTCCTTCAATCTTGTTTGTTTTTTTCCCTCAAACGTACATCGATTATATCCCATCCGTGTTGCTAATTTAACAGCAAGGTTCATTCTGCACCCCAGCGAGAGGCAGGACACGCCCGGTGTAGAAGAAACGATTAGTTCTCACCTGTGTTTCTGAAGGAGCGACATGAAAAAACAGATGTAAGGACCCGACTTCCCTGCACCATCAAGACTGCCCAACTATGTGAAAGCACGTCGTGGTGAGAGAGGGATGCAGCGCGCGCAACAAAATTTGTTTTATTTATTTAATTGTTTACTTACCTCCGTTCATCCATATTCCGGTGTTTACTACCCCTCACCCTCCCCCGCCCCACCGCCCCGCACCACTCCCTCCACGGGCCGCTAATGAGGCAATTAGGCTTTATATACAGCGCAAAGCGCGTTACCGCCTGAGAGGAGAGTGAAGCTTAAAGTATCTTCTTTGTTGTTTTTTCTTTTTTGCAAGCGTCTTCAGGAAGAATGAGGTAAGACGTCCAGGAACAGCCGACAACTCGATAAGGACGGTGTACGCGACAGCAACATGACCCAAAAGCAAAGGTGAGTCCCACCTAGAATGCGAAGCGTCCTTCCACCCTTGTCAGCCGGCTGTATTGTGGTGCTGCTTCGCCCCTGCCGCAGAAGCAACCAGGCGCAGAGCACGCGCAACAGCAACTCTCTATGGAGGAGCCAGGCTACAAGATGAAGGAAGAGTGCACCAGAAGGAGCTGCATCCACCCTACTCAGGCAGCCTCGCCAAAGTCCTCTAGCTGTTGTACTGGAACCTAAGAAACATCAGCATTCCACTTGATCTGGAGACATCCCTCACTGTGTAACATGGGTGCAAGGCATGTGATTGCTGATGTTTGCGGAGGTGTTGTCTCACTGGACTCCACCCACCTTGATTAAAATTGGATTTTCATCCAGAAGACTATTTACTATGATTAAAAGCAGGGGCGTATCTTAATGGGAGAGTGTGGCATGTCACACTCTTTGATTACATGCATTCTCGAGTTGGCAGTCAGGTTTGGGACCTCCTAATCGGTTATAAGAGGGTCAATGTCGGTGTCCATTGGCATCAGTGGGACACAAGTAGGCTGTATGATACGAAGGTTGCATTGATCTGGATCGGCTGTCCAACAAATTTTGGAAAGCAGCAGAAAATTAGGATATCAAAGGAGCCCAAGGGCCTCAGTCAATGAAGCAGTAGAAATTCATACTTTCTTTCCATGTGCCATATTTCAGGACCTCTATTAATGAATCGCGCCTCAGACCGCGCAACACATGTGCGCTGTTCGTCAACGATGCAATACGCTATGAAGCGCAGGCCCTGCTCCCAGAGATGCAAGATGTTGGATTGTGCTGAAGCCATATATAATTTTCAAGCGTGATGGGCCAAACTTATAGCTAATTAATCATTTCATATAGAACAAAATACATGAAGCAGAAGTGGACAAACTTTGATAAAGGTAAATTTGTACTTAATGTACCTATACGTATTTGAATGCAATAGTCACTTGTGCAACACAGACTTGGTAGCCTACAGCACCATCTCAATGTGCTTCCAATCTTAACAGCAATGGCAGATAAGAGTGTGTAAGAAATTGGGTTATTGGTTGAGGGGGGTGGAAACCCTGCGCAAGCAAAAGCAACATCCTTGTCCGAGTGTTCCACAAAAGTCACTAAATTAACCTGCGCTTAACCCGCTGGTAGCTTGGCACAAAAGCAGTCAGGCTTAACTTAGAGACAATGTGTAAGTATTCATGCAGCACACAAACAGTAACAAATTAAAAACACAACACAAGAAAAATCCCAAACCAATTTGGAAAAATAGGATACATTTAAATAAATAAAATGACACAAAAACAAAATTAAATACAATCATTGAATGTTATGCATTTTTTAAGTTCTTAGTGAAATTTACAGCCTAAAAGATCAAAGCGCCAACCCCAGGTATCTGGCAGCGCAAGACCAGGGCAAATCAATGGAGTGTGGGTCAGATACACAAGGTGGATTGAGCATGGTCTTGGCTTACCTTCTGAGGTAGAAAAATTCTGGAGACGGTAGAGATCAGCAGGGAAGGCAACATGCTCCGTCCAGGTAGAAGCCATCAATGCTGGGGAGCCACTGGATGAAGTCTCAGTGAAGCCATCGATGATGGCGGGAAAAGCTGGACTTCCAGGCTGAGTAGGTTGTCATTGTCGATAGGGAGCCCCTCGCCTTCAAGCCCGGTGAAGATATTTACCTTCGGACTTGTACAACTTTTTAGAAGTCAAAAACCTCCAGCATGATGAAGCTGCAAGCTGTAGCCAAAGAGGGCTCCACGAGAGTGGATATCGTGGTTGAGTGGTACAGCTGAACAAGATTTGCTTCTGTGGAGAAGAACGAAGCAGGAGCTGCCGCGAAGTCAGGCCAACTGGCGATGCACCTTGGGAGGATCAGCTGGCAGGTAGGCCCCCGTTTCCAGTCAGATCTTCTGGCCCTTATTGGTGAAAAATCCAAGGGTCCAGGACTTGGTGGGCACCACTTGGGGGGTTAGGACTCCCTCTAGGAGAGAACAGATGCAGGGCTCAAGGTCTCTGGAGATTGTTATGTCCCTGTAGCTTACACTGGAGGCCAACCAACTAGCCCTTGGAGTCACTCTGTAGTCCTGGGTTCAAGCAGCAAGGCAGGCCTCAAGCAGCAGGGGAGTCCTCTAGGGAGCAAGGAAGGCTTCAAGCAGCAGGGCAGTCCTCTAGTAGCATCAGAGCAGTCCTCTAGGGAGCAAGGTATGCTTCAAGCAGCAGAGCAGTAATCTCGAGGTCCAGGCAGTCCTTGTGAAGTCTTCAGCAGGTCTAGGAGTGAACTGAGAGTTGTTCTGAGGGTCAACCAGGTGCCAGCCTTAGCAGTGGTCGAATCTTCTAGGCTACCCCAATATTTGGTTCTGGAAAGTTCTTTTCTTCCCCTGTTAAGGTTTCCAAGAAACCTGGGGTGTTATGTTTCTTTGTGCAGGCTGGAGGCAAGAGCCTTTGGAGTGAAAGTGGGGCAGGGAACAACTCCACCCTTACCCATCCTGTGAGGATGACCCATTGTGCCCACACTTAAGCCCTTTTGTCTCACTGTCTGTGAGGAATACACAAGCCCAACAGCAGGGTTATATGACCCAGGACATTGGCAGCAGACACCAAATGGTTAGGACAAAAAAAATCAACTTTCTAAAAGTAGCATTTTCAGAATTGTGAATTAAAGTCTAACTTTGCAGTTAAAGATGATTTGAAATTACAATTCATTTGAGTTCAAACATGACATTCCTACCTGCTCCCATTTTAAAAGTTATCAAGTATTAAATGTAATAAGGTAACCCATTATTATCCTACAGGAGAGGTAGGCCTTATAGTAGTGAAAAATGAATGTAGCAGTTTTTCCCTATCAGGACATGTAAAACTTAAACACACATGTCCTACTTATTACATACAATGCAGCCAACACTATCGGCTATTTAGGGCCTACCTTAGGGGTGATTTACATGTATTGAAAAAGAACGTTTTGACCTGGCAAAAGGTTTATTTTGCCTGGTGGAAATGGCAGTTTAAAACTGCAATGGCAGACCTGCGAGGTGCTACTTAGTGGGTGACACAATAAGTGCTGCAGGCACACTAGTAGCATTTAATTTACAGGCTGTGAGTACATGTAGTTCTACTTTGTTTAAAGTCTGTTTATTGAAATCAAGTAAATAATACATACATGTCGCTTTAGTGATAACGATGAGGGAGCATCACAGATTAGGTTGGACAGTGCGTTAGAGGGGCATAATTCTACCCATCAAAGCGACCCCCTCCCACCAAACATGGTGAGTTAACATACGGCATGATGTGAAGTCCTCCCGGAGAACAAGCAGCAAGGCCGAAGGGCCTGAGTCTAAGGAGGGCTCGTGAGGGGGGGTAGTTCTACTTTACAAGGGACTTGCAAGTACATTAAGTGTGCCAATTGAGAATAAACCAATTTCACCATATTTTAAAGGAGAGACCACAAGCAATTTTGCACTGGATAGCAGTGGTAGAGTGAAGAGTCCTAATGCCAACAAAAATAATGTTAGAAAATGGGGGGGGTGAAGGCAGAAAGTTTGAGAGGAGAACACACCAAAGATGTCAGGTCTAACAGAGTGGTGAAGCATTGGGAGAGGAAGGGATTTACCCAAGATCATTTCATTTGGTGAAGTTGTGTTTTACATGTTCGGGACATATAATTGATCTGGTTATAATCCAACAGAAGAAGGCATATGATGAACTTTAACTCTAAATCGTTATAGTTTCTTTTGGCGCTCTTTCATCTCAAAATTAATTCACATCACATCTTCTGTACAGTTTTATTTAAAATAACCATCTTTATTAGTTTGTTGAAATGAATACCAAAATCAATGAGAGGGGTGGGGAACAGTTATGTAGGAAAGGCCCTCAGTTTCCCCGAACTTATATACATAAACCAAAAGTGGAGGGTGTCTCCAAAACAAAAAGTCGTTATGCCCTCTTCCTTAGTACTTACCAGACACAGTACATGTGTTCTTATAGAACCCTCACCCACATGCTAATCATGTGGCATGCTTCCTCATTGGGTCCTCACCTGGTGAGGTACTCACTGCCAGGTGGGCTCAACCTCCAACTGGGACGTAGCACTTGATATTCTCTATGTTCTTAATGGGATCTTAGGTTAAAAAAAAAAAGTTAAAAAAAACATCTCCAGGGAACACTAACCCAATTTTCTAATAAAAAGGGCCCTGTGATATGGTTAAAAACATAACATGAGACTAAGGCATTTACCGAGCCAGTGTGTCTATTCTAAGTCGACATGTTTCATCTGCTTCACAAGATGTACAGATTTCATCAGGGCCTCTAAGACCCTTGTATTCCTCACCTATAGTGAGCAGGAGTTATGCATTCCGTGCAAGATCAAGGGATAGTTACACAACCCTTCTACACAGGGTGAGTTAACTGAAAACTGGGGATTATCCACTTCTAGAATCCTAAAAAAGGAGAAGGAACACAGAAACGAAAATGCGCCTGTATTAGAATATGGGTAGTTTAATCAATGAAACTGTGCAGTGCACTACACACAATAAAACAGTGAGGTCTCTAACCTTAGAGATCCCATCATCTAAAAGCCAGGGTAAGGAACCTGGTGTGACTTAAAGCACCTGTAACAGCCAGTGTTCAAAATATCATGCAGTCATCTCATCATCCAAGTGTATTCACCCAGCGCATCACAGATCCACACACAAAGAAATACATGAATGTAAGCCATCAGGCCCCTAGTGTTTTAAGTGGGGGACCTCAAGCTAGCTATAACTTGGAGGAGAGTTCACCTATACGGCTGCATTGCTGATACTGGAATGGGGTAATGAAAACTATATTTTTAGGAAAATGCCCATGTTATGAAAACCTAACTTGAAACATGAACTATGAAAAACTATTTACATGAACTATCAGCCCTGAAGAAGAGGGTTCCCCCCTCGAAACACGTTAGCTGGTTGTAATTAATTTCAACAAACTAATAAAGATGGATTTTTTTACAAAACTATACAGAAGATGTGATGTGAATAAAGTTTGAGATGAAAGAACGCCCAAAAGAAACGATAACAATTTAGAGTTAAGGTTCACCATATACCTCTTTCTGTTGCATTGTAACTCAAATGTGACCAGTGGAGCTGGTCTTGGAGGTGAAGGTGCGGGACATATATCCTTAGCCCCACAATTTGTTGGCCTTATTTATTGGTCTGGTTATGCTGCCTTACATGCATTGATACTGGAATATCCTGGGTAGAGACCTGCCTGCACGATTACACATTTGCGTTCAGATACTGCACTGAAAGCCAGACTGGCTTGTATTTTTGAGCAATTTTTCTGACAATTCACATAATTATGCACAAGGAAATTATGCAAATTTTGCCTCACTAAGGTGCTTAACATATGAGGGCAATATGGGTTTGTGAGCAGGACTTACCTGAGGACCATCAGCTGCACTCCTCGAGTTCTTCTGGCTCTGCTCCGTCCGCTCTTGGGGAAGGAAAAAGGAATGGTAAGATATAATTGTGCAAACAAAAAGAAGACAGTAATGTGCACAAGACCGGGAAGCTAGAAGGACTGCCCTTGCGCTATGTTACTATGTCCACTGAGAGAGCAGAAGGAGATATGACGCGAAGCAACCACCATTGGAGGATGAATATGCCGAAGGAGGCTGAACCTAACATTCCGTGAAGTTGTAGACACCACAGCGGAGTATGGGGACATGACAGGGAGTTAAAAGGAGTATAGGATGTCTACAGTCCAAGCCTGCCCACAGTGGGTATCACCAGAGATGCTCTTCCGGAGCGAGGAAGCATACTGGTAGGACCCAACTCTCCAAGTCCCAGACCAGCCAAGGCCCACGGAGGGGTCATGGATCACATGTGGGTGTCCCCTTGGCGTCGCCCAGCTAAGCACCCAAGTGAAGTGCTCTAATGAGATACGTTGGGGAAGGAAGAGGTCACGACTAACCTTCAGGCTCCAAAGTGCAACTGTGATAACCTCAGGCTCACCCACCCAATCTAGGGAATCGCTAGGATAGATAATTACTCCGGGCCTGATTCACAAAGGGCCTCCACACTCGCGGGGGAGGCCCGCAGTCGTGGGGGAGTCTCCGCTATGAATTCTCATGGCAGAGATTTCGCCCGAAGAGCGGAGACTCCCCCACGACTGCAGACATTCCGCCCCGAGTGCGGAGGCCTTTTGTGAATCAAGCCCCCAGTGTTTCCTTTGCACATCTTTATTTTACTTTCCACTAATACTTACCATATACTCTTTTAAAGGTTCTACGTGGAAAACGGGCTCCGCCCCCGGATGCTTCATCCCTATGCCCTAAAACAGAAGAAAAGAAAGCTTTACCCAGTCTTGTACAGCTGCAAACTGAACCCTAAAACCGGTCACATAAGTAGTTACAAAATAGTTAAGGAATCAGTAAACCTTCTTACGTCCTCTAAACCTTCCGGTTTCCTGGTGAACTTTTGCAGTTATATTTTAGAAAGATGAAACAGTGGCATGATCTCAGCATTACCACGGCTGTTGCAGTTTGTTTCTGCATTTAGTAGCATGCTCACTGAGGGAGTGTGCTTTGGCTGAACATGCTCATTACTTGCAGGTTGCACCGGTGATGTTCTCATCCTAGACATTGTTCTCTGGGATTCTTTCTGTCCAGGCTTTATACATGGGGAAGGAAGGTCTGGAAGCCCACCTCAACATGTAACGTGTGCAATGCATTGCTGGCTTTTGCTGATATGTTGTCTCACTGGACTCCATCCAGCTGGACCTCATTGGGATTCTGAAAAACTATTTACTATTACTAAAACACTTCTCGGTTGGTAACTATTCAGTGTTTTTGTTCTGCTTGCTGATCTGTTTTGAGGTACTTTACAGATACTCATCTCATGTGGCTTACGTGGACTATCTGCATTGGACAATCAGCTGTTCTGAGATTATTGACATTTCATAGAATACAGTGTCAACTTTTGAGTAACTCTCAATATGCAAATTAGGTCTGTTCTTGCAAGCACTATGTTGTAGAACTATTGCATCATTGCTGGATAATGGGGGGAGTCTTGAACCCTGGACTCCACACTCAGGTACTGACTTTGGCGTTCCCATTAAGGTGCCTATTTTCATAGTCAACACCATGGAACCGCCAAAGAAAAGCCAGCCAGACACGAGAAACACTTGTAATCTGGCGGGCGGCAGCGAGTCTTATCAGTGCGGGAGCATGGTGGTGGCGGACCGCCACTCCCGCACCGCCAAAACTCATAATCAGGCCCTTAGTACCTTTCTTGCACTAAAAATACTTCTGTGCCTAAGTACATCTTTTGCTGACATTCCTTTAGGCATCGAAAGGACTGTGGCATATCAACCTGGCTCATGGGATAAGCGGGGGATCATGCTCCATGCCATTTGGACTTGCATTTGCCTAGTGCCCTGCACTTGAATTTGGGTCTTCAGTTGAGGTGTTGTGTGATGAGATGGTTTTGATTTTTCAAGGGGTGTACTGAGTGAAGTTTGTCATTTGGTTCAATATGTCATTATGAGAGGCGATGGCACTCATGTGGGTGGCTAAGCTAATTTTGAATGGCTTGGCTCTGTAGCTGATCTAGGGAAGAGCTACTGTGCATAGTGTTTTAGTTGTTTGTTGTTTTGGAAACAAGAAATAAGATGTGGCCAGTGGTGTGTTTAGGATCATTGTCTTACTGGTGCACTCAAATGGCTTCTAGGTTTTTGATGCAGGAGGAGGCTCCAGGGGACTTGGGTGATACTGGTGCATGGATGTTTAACACCAGGATAGGAGGACCCTATTGTCTTTTACAATATAAATAGAGATTAAACCCAGAAGGAGGTTGTTAAAGAGCTCGTGGTTGCGGTCTTGGCTATTTGGCTGCTTTTGAGGGTCAGTGTGTGCACAGGACAACTGTGTGGAGGTTCATCAGTGAACTGTAGATTAAGCTTCATATTCCTCCTCTTCGACTAGTTCTTTATTTTGACAATGTGCTGCAGTTCTTTTTCCATGAGGAAAATGCATGCAGGTTGTGACTGGTGATGAGGTTGTGGATTTTGCCTTTGTTACTCACTACTAATCTTGTTTTGAGAAAGATGCCCGGGCAACGTGGACGATGAAGGATGAGTGTGGCTTTAATATAGTGCTCAGTAATTTGTTCTTCTAGTAGGGTTTCTCATTCTAAAGGCTAGTGCAGTGTAAGTAGTAGTTTCCCTCAGGAGGGAGCCAGCTGTATATTTGAAGGTTTTGATGTTGGAGCCATACCTTTGGAGGAACTATGTAAGGTGGAGGGATGTAGGCTTGCTGTGGTGTGAGGGTGGGTAACTGGGTTGTTTGGCTGCGAATGAGCTCGGCAAGGGAGTGTAATGTTGTGTCAGTGTTTGTGGGTGCACTGTGTTGTGAAAGCCTGCGGTGATAGGCTTTGGATGAGTGGTGGAGTGAGTGGCTCTAAACAAATCATCTTAATAGAGTCAGTGGCTCGGTTTGTTGAGGACTTTAGGTGTGACAACTTATAAGTGATTCTGTTGCAGTGCGTGAGCAGTTGTTGGCACTCACACTTAGGTGAATGCATGTGGGAAGGTGGGTAAGAGACTTAGGGGGTTGCACAACATATACTGAGTCACTGGTGTAAAGCTCTGGTAGGTTACATATACTCTGGTGCTCACCTTGCTCAATCGAAAAGACTTTAAGATGGAGCTAAGGGAATCATGTTGATCCAGGAGGGCATTTCTCTGCTTTGTGACAATACTGTGGTGAATTGCATCCAGCCGACTTAAGTTGGAGGACTTGCGCTCATGCAGAAGTGTCCGAAGACAGCGGTACCCTGACAGCATTCTTGTCCGCTCGGCCCGTACTATTTTCTGTAGCATGGAAGGAAAACACATGAGAAGTGATGTCAACAGGATAGACGCTGCTATGTACCTGGTCTGCATCAATTTCACCCACTCCCAATGGTGCCTTCCCAACCAGTGACCACACCACACTACCTGCACAATTAAAGCTAGATGCTGTACAGCTGATTGCAAACAGTCTGAGCTATGGTGTTGTTGTTCATCTTGACCCAGCTTCAGCTTGTGCACTAATAACCCTGTTATACTACTGATTTCTTTTCCATGGTCCTTTAGCTTGTGAAGAGCCTTCGGTAGAGTGACATGCTCGACCTTTGGCCTTCCCACTTTGGTTTTGGTTTGTGTTTGTCATGTTGTTATCGTTTGCGTTAGGTCCTATTACAAGTCTACCCAGGATGTACCTCATAGAGGCCTAGGGTACACAATCAAATGTCTTTTCCGCATCCATGGCAGGTATGGCATGTGTATCTTACATTTCATGGGTTTTTCTGGTTGATGCATCACTTGTCTTATGAAAGTCTGTGATGATCATATAATGGCGGATTAGTCAAGATCAGCCCAAAAAACAAATTAGGTTTTCTACTCTATAAGCTAAAATCTAAGTAACTATCTTAAGATCTAAATTGAAAAGTACAACTGATTTATAGGATATGCAAGGGTCTTTAAGTTTACCCTCTTTAAGTAATGATGATGTGTTTGCTTCCCTCATGGAGGAGGTGGTTGCTTTTGTTTCTGTAAAAGAGTTGTATAGATTAACTAGATAGGGGTAATCTTTTATAAAAATTAACAGTGAATCCATCAGCACGGGGTGCTTAGTTTACTGGTAAATCTAATTTTCTCTCTGGCCATTCACAATCAAGTTGCTAATATTTTGCCTGTTTTTCTTTTAGCTTTTTTATGAAAGTTTTGTTTAAGTCTTAGGACAGCTCCTTTTTACCTCTCTGTCAATAATGTATATTTGTCCCTTCAGTGTTGTGATTTCTCTGAGAGAGCTGATGGAGCTCAACATTGAAAGATGTTATTCCGCTTGTTTTAGGTCAGCTTCTACTTTCGTTTTCGGCAAGTTCTATATCCTTTTTTGGTCTATCCCAGCAGCTATCCATTTAGACCTAATGAGCACTTTAACTGCATCTGAGAGTGTTGCATTTGATACTTCTTCCTTCTATTTAACAGAGAAGTAGTCATTCTCTGACTAGCTAGATCCTACTCATACACCCTGTCTTTTAGAAGGGTGTGGTTGAAACAACACGTGATCTGTTTATTGGGGCGGCTGGAGTACTACACTAAGGATTCTTGGTAAGACATTGCAATAAGGCCAATATCTATCTTCATCATGGCACCCTAAAGGGCTCCTGTGCCCAGAACATATTATAATCTAGAGTTTGACCTATGGACACTTGAGAAAGAGGAGTAACCCTTATCATTGGCGTGGATTGGTCTCCAAACATCATATAGATGGCTATTCTGCGGAGGCAAATTCACCACCTTGGAATATCCTTAACCAGGCCTGTTCTTTCATCTATTTTTCCCTGATGACTTTTAAGTGTGTTAGGAGACACTTATCTTGGTTGTGATGATGAACTTATGAAACTACAGGGGCAGTGGCGACTGGCAACTACAGAGAGTGGAGGGGCAAGGAAATTACATTAAATAAATAAAAGATAAAGTAACGGTAAAACATCAAATAGAATATAAAGTTACTTACCATGCAGCACACGTCCTCCTCGCTCTGTTCCTATTCTTCTTTCGTCACGTCCAGGACCCCACCAAACTCCCTTAACAATCCTGGTGCTTCTCTCATGCTGTTAACCAGCATGAGAGGCTTCAGGATTGGAGGGAGCGGCCTCTCTCGGCGCTCCCGAGGTTCAGTGGAGGCCTGCACTTGCTCTCAACCCTGCTGTCTTGAGACAGCTGGGTTGAGAGGTTTAAAGTGCCCATGTCTGGCCGGCGAAGGGGACAAGCGCACTTTGAACTGAGGTACCCAGGCAGCCCCCACTCCTACCAGGCCCCGACCCGACCAGGCCCCGACCCATCCTGACACTCGGTTCGGGACAGGGTGACCCCAAAAAAAAGGTAATGAATTAACTTCATTACCATTTTATTTTTCGTCTCTGGGGGCATTTTAGCGGGGCGATTCTCCTCCGCTATAATGGAGGAGCGGCCCCTGTTGTCCTGGTGACCCAGTTGACACCATGTTAGTGTGATGAGAGTCCAGCAGCTAGCCACTAGTAGTTCAAACGATAAGGCCACATGAAGGCTCTATGGTCCAGGAGGACCTCGAGCTGAGCCAGAGCCAGGCTCAAGCTTCGTTCAGCTATTGACATAAAATATTGAAAGCACCTACCTTCAGCTTCTGCAGGGATGCCGGAGCTTCAGTCCTGTACCTGAAGTTCAACGTGGGATTGAACACTTCTTCTGTGTAGGTGACCTTCAGAAACAAATCAAGAAGTTGGTGAGTAGACGAAGGTTTAGAACATTGCTCAGAGCAAATTTAAATAAAAAGGTAGCTGTCAAGATCATGTGACGGTGTCCTACGACTAGTTCACTGCGAAGATAGAAAACCAGTTTCAGGACCAAATATTCTCAGATCAAGGGTATGGCAGAGGCATGCACAGGTTTCACCAATAGAGATGGATGACTCTGGGTTTGGCACAGGGACAATGAGCCTGTCACCTCCAGACCCGGAGGACTCTTGAGTGATTGGCTTAGTGACACATCACAAAGGAAGCCCCGGGTCTGTGGTTTAAGGAAGGTCTAACAAGTGACTTGATGTGCTCTAGTGCATGACAGGGGATTCCCTTTTAAGGACAGTTCCCCGGACACACACCAGAGGTGTCATGCTTCATCATGGGGGTACCTCCTCGCGTGAGAGACCTAGTTCTCACGCGGGCTACAACCCCCTCGCTACGAGGGAGGAGCTCAGGGATGTTTTTGAATATTAGGAGGGAGGGTGTACTAAAACCCTATGAGAGCCTGGTGTGTTGAAAAAGGTGCAGTGCTGTGATATGAGTGGTTAAAACTGGCTACAGGGTTAGCTCTGATGCAACTTTTATTCAGGTACCCGGTGTCAGGATTAAAAGCAGAATATATCTCGTAACGCAGGTGCCAGAATTCAAGGCCTCTGTGTTATTACAAGACCAACATGTTTCAGCCAACGACCTAAAATAGTGTCACAGCTTTCTTCAGGGTCGGTGATGTAGCTACTGCAATAAATAGATGAGTAAAACATGAAAAAACATGAAAAAACACGTAACAGACAAATGATATGATACTGAACCAGTGATTTTTGGCTGTTCAGTATGTTCAACGCAAAACCACTTAGGTTGACGTTGTTCACCGCATCTGTCCCGGCTTCGTAGCCATTAGGTACGTGCGCCACAACCGCCAATCATGCAGCTTTCTCCGAAGTGGTGGCGCACGTCCGGGGGATCGTGCAGCTTTCTCCGAAGTGGTGGCGCTCATCCGGGGGACGAGCGCCACCACTTCGGAGAAAGCTGCACGATTGGCGGTTGTGGCGCACGTACCTAATGGCTACGAAGCCGGGACAGATGCGGTGAACAACCTCAACCTAAGTGGTTTTGCGTTGAACATACTGAACAGCCAAAAATCACTGATTCAGTATCATATCATTTGTCTGTTACGTGTTTTTTCATGTTTTTTCACGTTTTACTCACCTATTTATTGCAGTAGCTACATCACTGACCCTGAAGAAAGCCGTGACACTATTTTAGGTCGTTGGCTGAAACATGTTGGTCTTGTAATAACACAGAGGCCTTGAATTCTGGCACCTGCGTTACGAGATATATTCTGCTTTTAATCCTGACACCGGGTAGCTGAATAAAAGTTGCATCAGAGCTAACCCTGTAGCCAGTTTTAACCACTCATATCACAGCACTGCACCTTTTTCAACACACCAAGCTCTCATAGGGTTTTAGTACACCCTCCCTCCTAATATTCAAAAACATGCCTGAGCTCCTCCCTCGTAGCGAGGGGGTTGTAGCCTGCGTGAGAACTAGGTCTCTCACGCGAGGAGGTACCCCCATGATGAAGCATGACACCTCTGGTGTGTGTCCGGGGAACTGTCCTTAAAAGGGAATCCCCTGTTATGCACTAGAGCACATCGAGTCACTTGTTAGACCTTCCTTAAACCACGGACCCGGGGCTTCGTTTGTGATGTGATTAATTAGTGGGGAGTTGGCTCCCGCTGGTCCTAAAACCTCCTCCAGCCCCCTTGTGTGATTACTGATTGGCTTAGGGACACAGAGCCAGTCACCTCTGTGACTCTTTAGGATGAACACAAGGACATAGAGGCCGTTACCTTCAGGACTGGATGACTATGGGATGTTAGAGAGACAAAGATCCTGTCACCTTGTGGACCGGATTGCTCTCTGTGATTGGAACAGAGACATAGAGCCTGTCGCCTTTAGGACTGGATGGCTCTCTGGGATTGGCACAGATAAATATCTTGCTATCTCCAGGGCCAGATGACTCTGTGGGATTGGCAAAAGGACCACAGCCTGGTCCCTCTAGGAATGGATGACTCTTGGAGACTGACACAGGTCACAAGTCTAACGCCTTGAGGGAGAGACGATTCTGTGAGAATGGCAGCGGGAAGATGCATAGAGAGCCTACTAGGTCTCGGACTGGATAACTAGGGAAATTGGCAAAGGGGCACATAACCTTCTGCCTATATCAATGGATCACTCTGGGGAACAGGCACAGGGAATATGAGTCTGAAATCTCGATGCCTGGGCTGACGGGTATTGGCATAGGAACCAAGGGATGGCTGACTTCAAATTGGCAAAAGTATATAGAATCTGCAATCTCTAGATAGCACAGAGAAGTGTTCTAGCCTCTATTATAGGATAGCTCTGAGTATTGGCAAACACATACATGCCCTGCCAAAACTTTAAGGCCAGATGCTCAGGTATTCAGTATCCCAACCTCTAAGAGTGGATGTTTCATTGGTATTGTCACCTCTAGGACTGGATGTCTTTTAGGGCTCTATGTCTCAGTGGGGTTCATGTGGGAAAGAAGAAACTGCCGCCTATATGCCTTTATAGACTTCTCATGGCATTGGCACATATGCACAGACCATGTTACCATTATGAGAGAGGGATTGGATAATTAGTACAGGGGAAAGGTGCCCATCCCATCTGAAGATGTATGGGAGGTTGCTTGCTTTTCACCAATGCCGCATTTGGTTACCAAAACTCACGTAAGGACTTTAGACTCACCGTGTTAGGGAAGTACTAAGCTGTTCAGCTAATCTAATACCATTGTTTAGAGTGCTTAGAGTTCAAAGGATATCTGGAAATCTGGTCCCTGATGACCACGTAAACTATCATATGATCACTGTCCTGCCATTCATGGGGCCGATTACTGAGGATACATCAGCTAATCCACTCTAAAAAAACATCAAAAGCAATATCATCTAGCAGGTGTACCAGCGCCTCCTCCGATATCAAAAGCAGCACAGAGACCTCAATCATCAGAAAGGTAATGATACTTTTCAGATCTCCAACACTGGCATCAGCAGTCCTCTGGTTCTTCTATAACTCTCTGCTGCCTTCAAAACCATTGAGGATGGACCTACTTGATGTTGTCTTACTCAGAATGACCTTCGAAGAAGTGGTCACTGCGTGGTTTGCATCACAGAAACAAGCTGGTCTTGATGGGCTGCTCCAGGTCCGAGATCATCCCAGTCACCTGAGGGTTCTTGAAGCCTTCACACTCTTAGGCAGTGATTTTCAACCCATGTATGGAACCTCTATGAGTCCTACTCATCAGCAAAGACATCAATATTAACCAGAACACAGACAACACTTAGCATCAACTAAAGAACTCCTCTACCATCTGAAGAATTGTTTCTCTGTCCCATTGAAGTTTGGATATCAAAGGACTACCTCAAGCTGAACTCCATCAATGGAGTCTGACATCACTGCAACTCAACGCATTCAGGAAAGATTACCCGCAGCTTCACTCTACAACTCGTCAAAAGCAACATGGGCTTGGGCTTACACATAGACATAAACCTTAACTTACCTTAACCTCAGGGTCCACATTGAACACAAAACAAAGACCGCGTAGCACCATTTTAACCTTTCTGAAAGAAATGGACTTCAATATCGCCATCCAGGCATTGGCCGTTTACCATCATTCCGGAGGCAATACCGTGCTGGGAGGCACGCCCAAGACCTACCAACACCCCTGAACAGTGTTTCACATGCAGCAGCCTACTTCATCGATAGATGTTCAAACATACTGTAGAATCCCACCAACTCTCAGGAATCTCCATTGATTCTCAAAGCCTGCTAGCATCACATTCAACAACAGCTGCCATGTTTGCAAGGAAGTCAATTCAGGAGCTCCGCGAATGCTGACTTTTACGAAAACGATCTGTGATGAAAACGTGCAGCACCAGCATTGCCAGACCGGAAATCAGGAAATGCAGGAGAAGGAGTCAAGATGCAAGACATTCTCCTGTTTTTCCCTGAAGTGTGGAATCCGTCTAGTACAGATGCAGCAGCCTCCATCACTTGTTCACTTCTAGAAAGAGCTGAAGACTCACCTCTTCAAGCAACATCTTGTCACAGCATAATAATTTGACCGACAGGTTCATCTAAAGCAAAGCGGTCTTCCTATAATGCCTTCTGCTGTCCTATTGTAATCCCCACTCCTTATTCCTTTCCCTCAATGCCCTGGCTTTTGTCCCTTGCGAATGTGCGCTCCCATTTTCCACTTGCTCTATAAATTCTCACCTTGCAGCACTTTGTTGCTCTGAGGCTAAGTTCCTGCTAGACTGATCTGATGGTGTTGTTCTAGTAACATTCCTAGCAATCGCTACAGAATATTGCTCACAATCATGATTACTTCCTTCGGACAGGGAATGCTTCTGGAATCCCTGACACCAGGTCAAAGACTGCCACTGATGAAAAAGCCTTCCTTAGAACCAAATGATCTGGTGAAATTTCACCCTATTACTGTTCCTTCCATTTTGAGTAAGGTCCTTGTCTGTTGTGCTACAGATTAAGGTCAGAGCCACATCACCTAACATTATAGCTCCATGAATCTGATTCCATGTTTGCTGTAACGTCGAGACCGATACCTGGCAAATCGTGGACGATACCATGTGTGATGGATGGTCGGGATATTTGTTTGCTGGTCCCCCTCCATTCGACCTTTGATACAGTAGACCAATAGGCAATTGTTCTTCCTTTTTCCATCCACATGGGTGTGGGAGCCGGGTCCTGGACTAGTTTTAATACAACCTGTCCGTATGTACCAAGTTCGCTCAGGGATATCCCATCAGGTCCAGTCTCAGCAGCATCGAAGGAACCAGAGAGATGAAGATAGGTCCTGAAGGTGCTGGATATGCACACACGCAGGCGTCCCTTGCTGGATATATCAGTTGCCACAAGAGAACAAGATCCTTAAAGACATCCAGCTTGTGTGACAACTCAGAGGGCACGTGGGGAAATTGTCATGACCGAGTCATATGCTCCTCAATGTCTAGTTTCTTCCTCTCTTGGTAGAGCAGGTTTGAGCTGGGAGTACACATATTTTTCACATGACAACGTATTTCTTTGTAATGCAAACTAAATTACACACAGTTTGACCTGGTACACCTTTGGAATCTTATTTTGGCCTGCTCTTATGCTAATTGAGTTGGACTTGCAATGTTACAACACACAAGCATGTTAATGTATCCTGTACATATGGATGACAATTTTCAAATGGAGCATTTGCAGAACATTAGATTCCAGCCCTACAAGTGCACAGTTCTGTCTCCAAGGTCACCTGTTCCAAGGGACACTGTGCTGTGGACCTCCAACACCTGGGCATGCTCTAAATCGACTTTCTGATTGACTTTGGCAGTACATTCAGTAAAATGTGCTACTTGTGGAGAAAATGAAATAGCTTGTTCGTTATGTTATGGAGCATTTGTATAGCGCAAAGTTCACCAATTACTTAGCTTCTGGGTGCTTTGTACAGACTTCCTTCAGCGGTTGTGATCAATCAACTAATATTCGCCTTGAAGCAAAGTCATTCTGAAGCTACATCTGATTTGGGTGTCTGGTGTGGAGGGGGTGGTGTTGACCCTTAGGGAGGTGCTGCCTAAATGGGTGGGTCTTGCGATCAATCAACCTAACGCGTGGATGTGTACCATATAATGGGTTGCCTCTGCATGGCGGTTTGCAGCTGGGGTCCAGGTCTTACAGTCCTACGCCTAACAAATGCCAGCTGTTTGTCTGATACAAGTTTGTTTCTGAAGGTCCTTTGAAGGCATGTAGGTGGGGGACAAATTCTCCTTACTTGTGGCAAGAGCAAAAAGTTAAAAATTTGGTGGTTCTACCTGCTGTTTTCGACTGGGTGATAAATGCTGTGGCAATAGGTTGCAGTCTAGTCATGTGGGCTAGTGGTTTGGAATCCTTGTATTTGATTGGTAGCTGTGAACTGGCTGTTACTAGGAAACCTGAATGCGTAGTGTTACATCACTGTGCCCAGACCCTACGTCTTGTCCCCAGTCGTGGTATTCCATTTGCCAGAGTATCCCTTCTGACGGGTGTAGTCAATCCCCCTCCCCCATTATGCTGGCTATGGTGTTTTGAACTTTGAGGTCTAGTAGTCGATCTTCATTAGGAGTTCAGCATAGCAGGGGGCCAGGACTGTGTAAGCATATTTCTTAGGGTGGTGGTCTAGTGTGACATGGGGGTGGTCGAATGTCCAGGTATCTAAAACACAGTTTGTGGATAGAAGCGGTTTTTGGATTCCTGTCTAGTTGTGTGTTCCTTTGAGGCTGGGAGTTCCTATGTTGAGCATTCAGGCATTTAACTTAAGTAATGTCCTGGGATGGAGAGAAAGAAGTGAATTGCTGGGCTATTGGTTGCAGTTAGGATAGTTAGCATGTAAAGCACATGAAAGCGTGTTTGAGCAGCAAAGTAAGAGGGAGTGTTTAGATGTTTTGGAGAATATTTGTTTTGAGAGGTAAGTGTTGAAATGGGGATTTCCTGAATTGTGTTGTGTTTTGTCTCAGAGGGTTATTGTGCCTCAATGGGAAGGTGTGGAGAGGTGTGGTGTGGTGTACTCTGAAGTCTTTGAGGGTATGCCAATTTGGTGGAATATGCGTCAGAGGGCGTAGGGATAGTGACATATTTTGCTACTTTGTTGGTGTGGGGCTCTGAGGACTGCAGGCACATGTGACACACGTTGTGCTCTACTCATTCTGGAAATAAAAACTCCCTGATCTGAACTGGGCCTTTATGGGAAACGTAGTGCAAATCATCTCGTAGGATTCTCCTTTCGTGGGGAATCGAGTGGGGATGTTTTCAGAATGGCAAGTGGTCAAATGTATGTTGATTGAAGAAACATGACAAGATGCCTAAATTCACCCAAAGGTCTCCAAACTCTCCGAGAGGCGACATCACAGATCACCCACAATATACTTGGGAGAAACTCAAGATAGTACGGGTTAGAAGCACTACTCATAGCCTTCAATCAACAAGGCGATTCATGTCAGCAATGAAACTGCATTTATAGCCATCAACACTTTTCATTGCTGTAATTTTTAAGCCTTCGCTCACATTTTGAAAGTGATATCACCGCAAGTCTCAAACTGCAAAGTGCTGTTGATTAAAAATCCACAGCAGACTGATGGTGTCACACATGGCAAGGCGCTGTGTTTTTACCCTAGCAGTTTACAAGAGATGATAAACTGAATTATCATGAAAACTAAAAACCCCAAAGTCCTAACGATAACAACCAAAGTTGCCTTTTAATAAGCTGTGTATACCTCATCCCCTGAGTCAGTCCCATCCAACAGAGCAGGAAGTAAAGTCATTGAATTTATCTTCACACACCCCTATCCATTTGTGCTCAATTTACTAAGTGACCTACCTACTCTGGCCCCCATTGGCAGAGACTGCAGGAAACCACAACCATCCTACCTGAGAAATATCTGTTGTTGTGGCGAGGGCCATTATCTATGACATATTGACCAACAGTGGTCTGTACACAGAAGCCCTAATAATCTAATCACCACAGACCAGAAAATCCGGAAGAAGTATAAACCAGGACAGACTTTTCTTCACTTTCAAGAAAAACTTTGAGAACAGTATAACACATTTGCAACCACTGCTCTTTGACACTTTGAAACTCAAAGCAGCACAGCACAGGTCACCTTCCTGTTGTACTAGTTACAAAGGTCATTAGATTAAGTACAAAGAACTGATGTCATCTTAGCTTAGGTCATGGACACTCACACACTCAAAACATGGAGTAGCTACAATAAACTTACGTGGATACATGTATGTCTGGCCTCGCCGTGACATGTGGCGGGACTTGTGGGTCCATGTATTGACCAATGAGGTTCTAGCTCCTCAGGATCGGGTTCGGCGTTGATGATGTCATAGAGCTCAGGCAGCTGACCAATAACCACGGCTGGTGACCACAGTGTGGCCTTGGGCATGGGTTTGCAGGTGGGGCAAGACCAGGAGCGGGCCACACAGGCCCGGCAGAAGGAGTGACTACAGGCAGGAGTGATGGGGGTCAGCCACTGGACAGAGACAGCTCTCGCAGCTCACTACCTCATGGGTCGGTGAAGAACTTCCACTGAAAAGTGAGATTTCTGGTACCTGTAAGGTAGCATGGATTGTAGATCCCACCACGAAAGACAAAAAAAATGCATTTTAAGAAGAGGGTAGGGGTTCAGGAACAGGGAAAAAAAAGCACACTATCGCGAAACGTTTTGTTACTCCTACATGAAAAGTCTTTTACTTTACAGGTAAGTAATTAATATGTAGAGAAGTCAACAGTTGAGTACATTTAAGCAATGATACATATAGAAAAAGTTAATTGTTAAAATCTAAAACTGTCCATTAAAAATGATGACACATTTCTATAATATATTACAAGCATTTTGATAATAAATACATGTATAAAAGAAAATTAATTTAAAAAATATAATTTTAAAAGAATACAAAAAGAGTTTTGAGAAAGGGGATTATATATGTTTGTATGCGTTTCTATATAGATCTATACACATGTATATTATGCACACTGTGGGTACCATAAGTAGAGACTTATATGTAAGTTAAATATTGTAATTGCATTTATATAGGGCTTCCTACTCCTGACGAGGGATCGAAAGCACTTTTCAGCGAGTACCATGCTACTCCGGAACCCAAATAGGATTAGTGGTGAATCAGTAAAGGAAAATATGTAATTAATTTGAGCAGTGGACATGTGAGTCTATTAGTTGGATTGAAAAGGATAGTGGAGGGATAGAAGAGGGAAGGGTCTAGAAAATGTATATTTGGAGATCACAGCAGCAGGAGGAGGTTTGGGATGAGTAGAGGGAAGGGAGGAGAGTCAGAGGGAATGATTTAGAGAGGCTGTGGGAGAGATAAAAAGTAAAAGAGGTTTGGGGTGATGCAAGGAGGGGTAGAGGAGGGAAGAGTCTACAAAGAGTTACTTTGGGGGTCATAGTTGTAGAATGAGGTTTGGGATGAGTCAGCGAGTGGAGGTAGAGGATATATCGAGAGAGGTATAGGGTGAGAAATAGAGTAGTGCATTTGAGAGATTAGTAGATTGAGGTTTGGGATGAGTCAGAGAGTGGAGATAGAGGATATATTGAGGGAGGTAAAGGGTAAGATATAGGGTAGTGCATTGGAGATGCTGAATTAGGAGTAAAGTAATAAATATTAAGACACATAATTATATGGAAAGTATATACATATAAGTAAGGTAATAAATAAACTCAGACTTTCAAGTGTTGCTGCACTTTAAGCTAATTTGTTTTTATAATTTTTCTTCATCAATAGTGAAGCAATTGTAGATGGATAGTTATGATAAAAATGTACTTATTTATGCAGTGACCTATATACATGTTAAACACAGAATAATATAACTATAAGTAATATGTACATTTGTTAAGCAGAACTAACGAGTATCTATATATTTAAAAAAAAAGGATTATTAAACACATTTATACAAAGGAATACTCATATCTAGGTACATATATATAATACAAATAACTGCTTACATGCACAGGGATATGCTGTATATTTATGTTTCAGCATGGTGGTTGTGTGGGGAACAGCCAACTCTTGAGCAGCCTTCTGAAGATAAGGTAGTTGTCCATGGATCTTATGTTTGGAGGTAAAGAATTCCATAGTTTGGCTGCTTGAACAGAGAAGGATGTGCCACCTATGTTTTTTTTCTAGTATGGTGTGATTTTGAGGCAAGATGCCAATCTAGAGTGGAGGTTCCTTTGTTGAATGTATTTGTTGATTTTATTCCTGATGAAGACCGGTCCTGTCCCATTTATCGCTTTGTGGGTTTTAGAAAACAGCTTGAATATGGATCTTCTGGCAACCGGTAACCTACGTAGGGCCTTCAAGGCAGGGGAAATGCAGGCTTGTGGCTTTATATGTAAGAGTAGTCTAGCAGCAGAGCATTGTTGTTAAAGATGATCCGTGGTAGAGGCTATTTTCCTAATTGAGTTTAGACAGCAAAAAAGAGATAGTAGCCTGGACCTTGTGTGGAAATCCCAGGTGGGGGAAGATGTGTCGCAGAGTTTCGATAGAAGCTAGATCTTGCTAGTTTGTCTGCTTGGGTATTCATTGATAGCTTGAAGTCCATGGTAATTCCGACGTTTCTTACTTCCTTTGATACTTTAGGCCGTGTTCCCGGATCGTCAGGCCATGCGGCGAGTGAGTCATAATTTTTCCAATTGCCACATGTGAGTATTTGCATTTTGGAAGCACTCAATGATCAACGGCTTAGAGGCAAATGAAAAATTGTGAGTTTCCAATGTTAGTGGTTTTCTACTTTAGGGAGTATTTATGTGTTATCTGCATAGTTATAGCATGTGAGGTGAAATTCATTGATCAGTAACTGTAATGACTTCATGTAGATGCTGAAAAGCATAGGTGAGATGATGGTTTCGTAAAGTCTTTGTATTACAGTGTCATGGTCAACTGTGTCAAAGGCAGCTGAGTGGTCCAAGAGAAGTTGTGCAGCAGCTCTGTTTTAATAAACTGTGTTCTTAAGGTCATCGTAGATGGCATGAGGGCAGATTCTGTGCCTTTTCCTGGACAGAATCCAATTTGGAAGCCTAAAAGTATGGAGTTATCTTCAATGAATTGTGACATGTGGCGAATGCTGCTTCTGAGAAGTTGGCCTGGTATATGCTGTTCACTAATTAAAGTGGACACCTTGCACCAGTACAATTCGACTCTTATGGTAGATAGGTTTAAGACAACCTTTATAGAAAGCTATCCTAGTGGTAGCTGTGGAGAGCAGCCTTCAGGCTAAGTCTTGAAGGAATGTAAAGCAGCTTGTTTTACCACACAATCTCTTGAATCACCAAATGAAAAGACACCACACAGGTATATATATCAAATATATATGTATTTATTTCTAAACAACTCTCTATTAATCTCTTTATGAGATTAGAAGTCAGGAACATATGCACAAATCAACGTTTCACAATAAATTGAGCACAATATGGCTGGGGCCCTAGGGGTGTACCAGACCATATACTAAAAAAGAGACTTAGA